>CAUYQG010039810.1:0-17798 GCA_963574415.1 Tarsius wallacei
GGGGGGGGTGGCGGGGGGGGGGGGGGGCGGGGGGGGGGGGGGGGGCCCGCCCCGCCCCCCCCCCCCCCCCGGGGGCTCTAACACCCTTCTGTTGCATTTGAATCTTGAACCAGATAGAAGTTTTATCTATTTTCCAAATGAAAAATAAAGACAAAATCCCCAGGGCCAGAACGCAGCTATAGGGAAAAACAATCCTCACTTCCCACCCCTCACCCCTGTCCAACCTGTTCTTCTGTTCCTTTCATTCTGAGTTCATAACCTCCACTTCCCTCACCTTGCTCCTTCGATGGGCTGACGCCCAATGCCTCTTGTTTTTACAAGCTTCTGCATTTCAGATTCGAGTCTCTTGGACGCATTCTGGATAACTAGCCCATGCGTACACAGTTACAGGTACAAAATATTCTTGCGATGGAGGTATCAACAAAAACCACCTAAATGCCCAACAGTAGGGGAAAAAATCAAATAAATCAGGTTGTACACACACTGCACAACACAATGCTAGGCGGCAGCAAAACAATCAGACTCCTTTCATGTTTAAAAGACAATATATACAATATATATTTTGACTATACCATATATAGAAATATATTATCAATGAAAACAGATAAACTTTAAGCATATTATATAAAGTATATCATGAAACTTAGTTTATTATATAATATTCACCCATAGATTTATATAAAGTTTTTAAATATTTTTATTTGTAAATACAGGGGGTGCCAAAAACGTATACAGATTTTAAGAGATGTTATCTGTGTATTACTTTTCAATGTTGGATTGAATTATGATAGCAATGTGTAGTGTGACATTCGCTCAGCTGAGCTTCCTCCATTTTCTTTGACTGTCCTGCCTGTCCCATGGTGACGCTAGCAGTCGTTTGATTAATGCCATCTTTTGAGCGAATGTCATACTTAAAACGTGTATATATATATTTGACACCCTCTGCATAATATATATATACACAAAATCTATTTTATGGGTACATGTAAGACATATTTCATATGTACACGTATAACATCTGTTTCTACATGTCTACATTTCCATGTGCACATATAGAAATGAACATAGTATAGACATTTATCATTTTCGAATGCATAGAAAGACTGCTGAAACGTCGGCTGAGAGTGAACTACGATTGAGAAGACAAAAGGAACTGCAGGGCAGCTTGAGATGTTTACTCTAGAGACCTTCTTCATGAGCTGAAATTTGCCTTGGGGAGGTTTTTAAACCACAAAAATCAAATTTCAGACTCTTTCGGTCGCTGGCATGACAACTAGGCGCCACTAGAGGGCACTAGAGATCGCTAAATCTTTCCAGGAGTGTCTTGCGGGGAGGGGCGCGGGTGCGGGGGGTGTGAGGGAAGCCCCTTTCCCTCGTCTCTAGGGGACCCTTGGCAGGCTGCGGGACCGGGAACCGAGCCTGGACTCTCAGCGAGGGTTGGCTTGGCCGGAAGCCCATTCCCTTCTGCCCTCACCTCCTTGACCGAGCCCCTGCGGCTGTTTGGGAGGGGGCCGCTGCCGGCCCGCAGCACACGGCTCCAGTGTAGAAGGCGTTGGAACCGGCTTCTGAGCACATTTCGATCAGCTCTTCCTCATGCCTTCATTCTGCCTCCGTTGGGGTGTGCCCTCGGAAGTTTGAGGGGCGTTTAACCTGGCCCCATGACCGTGGAGAGACATGCCCCCCGCTGCGCTGAAATGCACATCCTGAACGACCCCCTGAGTGAGGCCCGCCCTGGGCCCAGACTCTGACTTGTGCTGGCGGAGTGTTTCTGCCAGGCTGGGTGTGACCTGGAGTGAGCAGGAATCCAGGCCAAAGTCAAGTGCCTTGTTGCATTCAAAAATTTACTAAGAGTTTTCACCAGTGTGGAACACAGTGGCCCCAGGACCACGAAGCCCGCCGTGGTGTGTCTGAGTCACCGGTACCACCATCCCAGCTGGTTCCGAACTGGAAACCACTGGATCCTTCATTATGTCTTCCAGGGAACTTGTGTCTGTGCGTTTGCCTAGTGAATACGTATATTTACAGGTTACTTTTTAACTTTTCTTTGATTTTGTCTTTATATTACTGAAAGAACGTCTTTTTTTAGTAATATGTAAGTAGATTATGCTAGCCATGAATTTCATGTTAAAGCAGGACAGGAAGCATTACAAAATATTTGTGTTCTCTAGAGTGATTCTGATGCCTCGTGGCTACTGACAGTGTTGTTTGCCCTCATCGCAAATAATTTCCCCTAGAGTGGTGGTTCTTCACCTGAGCTACACATGGACCCACCCAGGAGGCTGTAAGAAGTACTGATGGAGTGAGTTCAGTGGCTCAGCCTGTAATTCCAGCACTTTGGGAGGCCAAGGCGAGTGGATTGCCTGAGCCCGCTGGTTCGAGACCAGCCCGGGCAACTTGGCAAGCCCCTGTCTCTACAATAAATTTTAAAAATTAACTGGGGCATGGTAGCACGCACCTGTAGTTCTGGCTATTTGGAAGGCTAAGGCGGAAGGATCACCGGTGGATACTGGGGTGGCCCTGAGTGTGCCACTGCACTCCAGCCTGGGTGACAGAGTGAGACTCCAACTCAAAAATAAATAAATAAAAGAAAAGAAATATTGATGCTTGAACTCCATGGCCCGAGAGTCTGCTATAGTTAGTGTGGGATGTGGTCAGAGTACTGGAATTTTTTTTTTAAGCTCCCCCATTGATTCTAATACAGCCAAATGTGAAAACCATTCTCAACTCATTCCTCCAAAAACTGAAAATTAACACCTGCCCCCTTCTCTGCTACCCCAAGTATAGTGTGTGAACCACATGAGCATGGCCTTGAGCTTGTTTGGAACTCAGAGTCTGGGACCCACCCTAGACCCACCAAATCTGAATCTCCAGGAGGGGAGCCCAGGTGTCTGTATTTCACCCCACCCCCATTGGCTTCCTTTTCATTTAGCCTTAAATTGCAATTTTTAAAATGGAATCAGCCAGAAGGCCAGGGTGGAGGGGAAATGGGTTTTTGTTGCTGTTGTTGTTGTTGTTGAATACTTCTCATGTGGACTCAAATTTTAGATTTCCTTTTTGAAATAAAACAGGTTCTCTGCTGTATACAAGGGTATTTCTGAGTTGCAAAGATGCTCTCCCTCTAACCATGGTTTTATAATCCTGCGTCTCCCCTCCCCTCATTCAGTCTTGGCTACCATAATCAGACAGAAATCGTGAAGACACATCCCTCTTGCATCTGTGGCGGGAACCTTAGCAGCAGACAGGAACTGCCCAGAGCTGTCAATAGATGCAAGCATCTGTATTCGTTAAACAATATCCAGGCAATACTCTTCAGCCGAAGCTTTTGCTTTCGCACGCCCTAATCCTTACACGAGCACAGATTCAGCTGAATCTCAGTCTGAGCTTTTTTTGTTTAACTTACCAGCAAAGTCTTTCCAGCTGGACATTTGTTCTTCGGCCCCTGGTTTTCATTCTCTTACCAAGCAAGTGCATTTTTAAGAGCTGGCAAGATCGTTGACACTCTTCAGTGGAGAAACTCATCTCCAAATAAATCCACAATCAGGAGCACCGTGTGCTGCTTTGATGTACCATGAAAGTTCTGGAAAGGAGGCTCAGGTCTCTGCACCACCCGCTAGATCTTTCTGAACAAGCACACCAGCCCTGCACTTGGCCCAGATGCTCACTAGATGATGGAGTGTGCCCTCTCCCAGCCCGGCCTCCTTGTCACCCGCCCAGGGAGGCTCGGCCCTTTGGCACAGAAGCAGCAGCGGCCATTCATCCCCTGCCCCAGCGAAGCCAACTTCCTCCACATTGATCTCACCCGTCAGCATCTGACGCCCCCACAATGGCCAAAGCAGCGGGGGCCAAAGTCTGAGTCGATGAGGAGGCAGAGTGCCAGGTCTTCGGATGGTGGCCTCAGATGCCGTGTCTCACTGTCTCAGGGTTGGAGCTACACAGAATCAGTGACAAGCAGGTCACTCATGAACAGCCAGCCCCTAGGTCCTGAGGCCTCATCGCAGCTCGTGTTAAAAAACAATTTCTCCAACTCTTCTCATGTAAATTCAAATGATAGATTCCATTTTAGGTTTTGAAAATAGGACTAATAGTTGGCCCACCCACATAAATACAAATAATATAGTAGGCACTCAGTTATTTTCTGAAATATTGCATTAATGCATATATGTGAACATACTATTTGTATGTGCATGTGTGTATATCAATCTTTCTATAGCTGTGTCTCCAATTACATGCTCTCTGGTCTATACATCTGTATATCTAGCAGACAGACTGGTCCACCTCACCCAACAACTAGTCAAATCAGTGGTCCCACATTCTGTGCTGTCAGCCTGACATCACTGCAGTCCTACCATGTCTCACCAAGTCTCACAACAAAGCTAGGAGGTAGGATTATCCCTGAGTCCTCATAAAACCATCCAAGAAACACATCCCAGGAATCAAGGCCATGTGTGGCACAAAATGAGTATCGGTGCAGAGATTCCACAAGTCCAGGGCCCACTGAGACTTGCCTGTTGCACAGACTCAGATGCAGGTGGGAGAGATTACCAGGCCTGCCGCCTGGACTCAGTTTCCAGTTTGCCAGGGTCTTCAGCAGGTCCTGCCTTCTGTGCACCCGTTTCCTGTAAAACACCACAGGAGGGGAGAGGCTGGTGGGGGTTGGGGGAAACTGAGAAAGATGGGGCAATGGAGACAGTCCTCTGGGGAACAGCAGTTCTCTCCACTATTCTGGGGGAGAATGTCCTCCGGGGGACACCTTCAGCCCTTGCCCAGAAATGCAAGTGGAAATCTGACTTAGAAAAATGAGGCATCCTGGCTGAGAGCAGTGGCTCAAGCCCGTCATCCCAGCACTTTGGGATTACAGGCCAAGGCAAGAAGATTGCCTGAGCCTGAGGGTTCAAGACCAGCCTGGGCAAGATGGTGAGAACTCGTCTCTACAATAAATCAAAAAATTAGCCAGGCATGGTAGCACGCCTGTAGTTCCAGCTACTTGGAAGACTAAGGCAAAAGGATTGCCAGAACCCAGCAGGTCGACACTGGGGTGGCCGTGAGCATGCCACTGCACTCCAGCCTGGGCGATGGAGAGAGATTCCAACTCAAAAAAAAAAGAGAAAGAAAAGCGAGGCATCTTCATCTTTAAAAAGGTGGCCCTTGCATATGACTGCCAGGAGTTGGCTTCCAACCAGCCCAGGGCTAGGCTTTGACTGTCCCCTTGTAGAAGTAGCAGCTTTCCTTGACTCTTGCTTGTCCAGCACAAAAGGGAGAAGGTCAGAGGTGGCCTGTGGACATCAGCCTCAATTCCATTTCAATGGGGCAGGCCATCGATATGCAGGAACAGCCGCCCAATCTCCACCCCAGAGGCATTAAAGGCCACACCAACCTTGTTGCCTGTTGTATCCCCAGTGCCCAGGGCGGTACCCAGCCCACAATAGGTGTTCAGTGAATAACTGAATTATGAACAGATGATCATGAAAATCACTACCATATATTGAGCGCCTACTATATACCCAGCTCAGGGCTAATTGATTTACATATATATATTTTTTTGAGTCATCCAGGCTGGAATGCAGTGGCACACTCATGGCCACCCTAGCGTCGACCTGCTGAGCTCCGATGATCCTTCCACCTCAGCCTTCCAAGTAGCCGGAACTACAGACACATGCTACCACACCCGGCTAATTTTTTATTTATTGTCTCGCCAGTTGCCCGAGCTGGTCTTGAATCCTCAGGCTCAGGCAATCCATTCACCTTTGCCTCCCAAAGTGCTGGGATTACAGGCTGAGCCACCGACCCTTGCCTGATTTACATATATTTGTTGCAATTGCTCCTCTGATACCTGCAGGAGGTAGAGGAACCATTAAGCAAACCCACGTGCTAGACAAAGACAAGATGGCACAGCCTATTGGCAAAACCTGATCCACACTGGAGACAGACTGACTCCAAAGCCCACTTGGGGAAAGGCTTTGTAACATAATTTTGTTTATCATGTGATTTTTGTAAAATTGTCATGTGTGTGATTTTTTTTAATCTAGTTGTAATTTTAATTTTTTTATTATGTAATTGTAGTTTTATATTATTACAATTTATTAAAATTGAAGCCTTATATAACTGTGAAAATTTTAACATCACTTTGGGGATAGTCTTTTTTAGGTAGTGAAGTGGCATGTATGTAAATTTCACAAAATATGTAAGTAAGAAATAATGCCAATCTTTCAGAAGATGGAAAAGGGTATATTCCTCAAGTCATCTGATGAGGCTAACGTAGACCTAATACCAAGTCATATTAAAAGGGTGGACAACTGGGCACGGCAGCTCAAGTCTATAATCCCAGCACTCTGGGAGGCTGAGGCGAGAGGATTTCCTGAGCCTGAGGGTTCGAGACCAGCCTGGGCAACATGGTGAGACCTTGTCTCTACAATAAATCAAAAAATTAGTAAGGTGTGGTAGCGCACACCTGTAGTTCTAGCTACCTGGAAGGCTGAGCCGGAAGGATCACCAGAGCCCAGCAGGTCGACACTGGGGTGACCGTGTGCATGCCACTGTATTCCAGCCTGGGCAATGGAGTGAGACTCCAATTCAAAAAAAAAGGCGGCGGGGAGGACAATGCAAATGAATATCACATGTGAATGTAGATGCAGAAGTCCTAAACAGAAAAAAAAGCAGTCTGAATCCCATGACATCAAATAGGAGGAGATCTCCTTACTAACTGTAGTTTCTCTCAAGAACACAGATTTGGTTTAATGTTAGAAAATTAATCAATGTAATTCATCACATTAAGAGTATAAAGCAAAAAAAAAATGTGATTATTTCAGATGCAAAAAAGCAATTGACACAGTATAACATTCATTTGTTATTTAAAATAAACACTATCAAACTAGAAAAAGTAGGGACTTATTAATGTGATAAAGTGTACCCACAATAAACCTTCAGCAAACATCCTACTTAATGGAGAAATATTAAAAGCTGTCCTTTGGAAGTCAGGGTCATGGTGAGAACAAAGATGGCCACAATAACCACACCCCTTCAACATTCAAAGCAGAGGTTTCAGTCTATACAATGAGACCAAAAAATGTATTAAAAAGCATAAAGATTTTAAAAGGAAGGAGCGTAGGTATTGTTATTTTGCAGATAATATGAATGTATACATAGAAAATGAAAAGAATTTATAAGATATTAGAAATTAGGAGAGTTTCACAAGGTTACTCATTACACAAAAATCAGTTGTAGTTCTCTACATTAGTCATGAACAGCTAGAATATTAAATTAAAGGTAAAAGATACAATTTACGTAAATAATCAAGTATCTAGAACTAAATCTAACAAAAGATTTCAAAACATCTATGCAGAAAAATGTAAAATTTTATTAAGGAAGACTTAAATAAATGAGGAGTAACACAATATTCATGACTGAAAGACTCAATGTTATAAAAATACCAGTCCAACACTAAATTGGCATGTAGATTTATTGTAGTCCCAACTAAAATCCCAACAAGCAGATTCTGAAATGTATACAGAAAGGAAACGAATCAGCAATAGTTAAGGTACTCACAGAGAAGAAGAGGGGGATTTTCTCTGTCCACTATCAAGACTTAAAACAATACTACATTAATTAAAACAGCATGATATTGGCTCAAGGATGGATAGATCAATAGAATAGGATAGCGTGTTCTTAGACTCATTTGTATCAACACTTGATTTATGACAAAGATAAAATTAAAGACAGTGGAGAAAGAACCATCTTTAAAATACAAGTGCCTGGGACCATTAAGAATCCACATGGAAATGAAATCCTGAATTGTGCTCCACATCTTTAAAATAAAATTTAAAAATTTAAGGGAAACAAAGAATCCACATGGAAAACATGAAATGGGACTCCTACCTCACACCATATGCAAAACTCCCTTTCAGGTGGATTATATGTGAAAAGCAAAGTGAAAGACAAAGCAAAATTAGGCTCTTAGAAAATGTCACTGGAGACTATCTTTTTAACCTTGTGATACAGAAAAAATTCTTAAACAAGATTCAAGAAGAAATACTAACCATAAAGAACAGAAATGACCAATTTGGCCAGGCACAGCGACTCACACCTGTAATTCCAGCACTTTGTGAGGCCAAGGTGAGAGGATCACTTGAGCCCAGAAGTTTGAGACCAGCCTGGACAACATAGGGAGATCCTGTCTTTACAAAAAGTTAAAAAATTATCTGGGCATGGTGTCACACATCTTCAGTCCCAGATACTTGGGAGGCCAAGGCAGGAAGATTGCCTGAGTCCAGGAGTTTAAGGCTGCAGTGAGTTATGATCACACCACTGCACTTCAGCTCAGAGAACAGAGCAAGATCCTAATTAGGAAGAAAAAGAAAAAAGATAAATTCAACTACATTAAAAATGAGATTTTTGTTCATCAAAACATAACATTAACAGAGTAAAAAGGCAAGATATGGAGTGAGAGAAATCTGGGGCCCATAAATTGACAGAGCTCAAACCACATAAAGAACCCTATAAATCAGTAAGAAAGTCAGAAAATCTTATAGAAGGAACTAAGAAAAACTCTGAATATGTACTTCACAAAAGGGAATCCAAATAGCCAAGAGACGTATGAAGGATGTCCAAACCTATTAGCAATCAAGGGAATGCAATTTAATATAGTGTTCATATTAGCCCCAAACTGGAACAACCCCAGTGCTCGTGAATGTAGATAAAATAAATTGTTGTAAAGTCATACAATACTATACAAACCATAAAAATAAATGAATTATGGCCGCAACACAATCATATGGATAAGTCTAGCATAATAATGTTGAGTAGGCAACCCCCTCGGGTCCCCTCCCACTGTGGGAGCTTTTCTGTCCTCTCAATAAATCCTGTTTTAAAAATAATAATAATAATAAGGTTGAGTAAAAAAAATGTGAAAAAGTACACAGTATGTGGTTCCGTCTATAAAAAGTTCAAAAGCAGGCAAAAGAAAAGTGTAGGTTTAGGGATTCATAATTAGCTGATAAAAATATGAATAGCCAGGCACGGTGGCTCAAGCCTGTAATCTCAGCCCTTTGGGAGGTAGAGGCAAGAGGGGTTCGAGACCAGCCTGAGCAACATGACAAAACCTCATCTCTACAATTTAAAAAAAAAAAAATTAGCCAAGAGTGGTGGCACCTGCCTGTGGTTCCAGCTACTTGGAAGGTTGAGGCGGAAGGATCACCTGAGCCCAGTAGGTCGAGGCCGTAGTGGCCATGATCGTGCCACTGCACTCCAGCCTGGTTGATAGAGTGAGACTCCGACTCAAAAAAAAAAAAAAATGAATAAAAGCAAATAAATGGTTACAGTAAGACTTATGACAATGGCTTCCTGGAGAGGGAGATTTGGGAATGGGAGGTGAATACAGCTGTCGTTTAGGGGCTGAAAATGTTCGATTTCTTTACCTAGTGGTGATCACACAGACGTTTCGCTTTTTTTTAACTCAACATTATTATACAAGATTTATTCATATGATTGTGTTATGGCATAATTCATTTATATTTATTGTTTGTATAGTATTGTATGATTTTACCTCTATTTATTTAATCTACAGCTCACTGGGGTTGTTCCAGTTTTGGACTAATATGAGTATGTTATCATTCACAACACAAACGTTTTTAATCAGACAATGCAGTTATGAGTATTCTTGTCTCTGTCACCTGGTAGAATGTGTAAGACCATCTCTGGGGTCTGTACTGAAGGGGAATTGCTAGACCATACCCTATGCAGAATTTGTTTTTCCAAGGTAACACCTAATTATTTTCCACAGTGATTGCACCAATTTACACACCCACCAGCCAAGTGCAGTGGTTCTCAGCAAATCACATCTTCACCAACAATGCGTATCAGATGCTCTCCTGCTTTGCATTTCACTGTTTACAAATGGCATGGAGAAACTTTTTTTTTGTCTTTATTCACCTTTTATTTATTCCTTCTTTTTTTGTGTGGCCAGTGTTTTTGTGTGTGTGTTGAACAGAAAATTTTTCCTACCCTAAGGTTAGACATCTTATTATTTTTTTTTGTGAAAAGTATTTATGTTTTACTGTGCTCATTTTTTTCTAAACCACGTAGAATGAAGTTCAAATAGGTTGTAAGCTAGGGATCTAATTTTATTTTCTTTCATATAGATAAATAGTTGGTCCAGCACCATTTACTAAATAATCTATATCTTTCTCCCAGGGATGTGTTATATACGAAGTTTCCCTATGTGGATGAGTCTGTCCTGGACTCTGTTCTGTCCCATGATCTCTTGCCTATCCTTGTACCAATGTCACATCTAATCACTATAGCTTTGTGATAATTCTTGCTATCTAGTAGGTCAAGTTCCCCAGTATTATTCTTTTTTAAAAGCATCTTGTCTACTTCTTCAGGTCAGCATTTTTGGAGTTCATGGGCAATCCTTGTCTAATACCTGAGGTTCCTTTAGAAATGGGGTCTGTGTCTTCTAGAAAAATGAGTAATTATAACTTCAAAGCCCCCTTCTAAGTGCTTGACTTGTTTAAGTCTGTTTCACCCTCACAACAGCCCTGCGAGTCAGTGATGTGCCAAGGCTGAGTCAGTAAAATGCCAAGGGCAGCACGGGGCGGGGCGGGGGGCGGGCATTGTCTGCAGAAAAGCTAACAACAATACTGGTACTGATTAAAAGTCTTCTGCTGCTTATTATCATCATGGCCCAGCAGTTCTTAAAAAGATCAGGAATAAAATATTCCCCTCTGAAAAAAACATTCTGTTGATCAAAGGTCTAAACTGGGTACCATGACTACTGCTACGTTTTAGTTTTATATCCATAAATATAAGCTTCAAATTAGTATATCTTATTACATATTCTTTAATAAACATTGTGTTCTACACAGAAGTTAATTCAGAGAATTCTCAGTTCTGACCTGTGTGGACTCAGACAGTTTCAAAAGTGAGTTTTTGAGCCAGGCATGGTGGCTCATGCCTGTAATCCCAGTGCTTTGGGGGACCCAGGCAGGAGGATCACTTGAGGCTAGGAGTTCAAGACCAGCCTGAGCAACTCTATAAAAAAATTAAAGAAATACCCAGGCATAGTGGCACACATTTGTGTTCCCAGCTACTCAGAAGACCGGGACAGGAGGATCATTTGAGTTCAGGAGTTCGAGGCTGCAGTAAGCTGTGATCACACCACTGCACTCCAGCCATGGTGACTTGAGTTATTTCAGCTCCGTTATTCTATGGGACCGCTGAGAGTTTTAATTCATGTTTAAAATTCAAAACGATGAAACAGCAAGCAAAAAAAAAATCGTACCAAAGTTAAATAATATCTTTAAAACTGAAATGTACTCTAATGTCTTAAATGCTTGTTTTAGAACTAAAGAAAAAAATCAAGAAAATGTGACTATTAGCCATGACCCAATGCTTACCTTGGAGTCCCTGGAGAGGAACACGTGTTACAAAATGGCACATCAGCCTGTGGGAAGGAGCATCACACTGCTCTGTGGTGGGGAGAGAAGAAGAATGCGGTTTCCACCATCCAAGTCAGATCCATGCCCTTCATCAGGGCCTCCCCCTGGCCCCTCTTAGAGCTCTGGCCCTGCGGAGCCTCTGAACCGGCGGGGAGCCTGGACCCTACACGCCTGGTGCCCCTGTCTGTACCACAGCTGCGGCCTGTCCAGACCCCGGGGGGCACAGGCAGGGCTTGCCTGTGGGGCAGTGTTTTGCTCCGGTGAACTCAAGGGGAAGTAACTTGAGTAAACAATGACTGCAGCTAAAATGCCCCGTGTGAGAACAGGAGGTCAGAGTCCAGTAGGATGGCGGTGGCACCAGCAGGCTGGAAACCTGGTCAGAGCCGGTTCTGTCTGCTTGTGGGGCTCAGCCCTGGAAAGACTCCATTGGAGGACAAGGCCCCAGGAGGCAAGGCCCCACTTGTCCCACACACGGCTGTTCTCGGCTTTGCCTGCTTTTGGGGCTCAGCCCTGGAAAGACCCCACTGGAGGACAAGGCCCCCCCAAGGACAAGGCCCCACCTGTTCCACATATCGTTGTCCCCTGCCGTTCCCAGAGCCGGCTCTGTCTGCTGCTGAGGCTCAGCCCTGGAAAGACCCCATTGGACTCGGGCCCCTGGAGGACAAGGCCCCACGTGTCTCACACATCGCTATCCCCTGCGGTTCCCAGAGGTGCTCCACCTCTCCCCGCTTCCACTATCATGTTTCCGTTTCCCCTTTCCTGCCCTGCCCCTGCATCCAACTACACGCTTGAAGTGCCGGGTTTTGGCATCACCAAGTTAAAATGGTCGCTTGAGTCTTCTTTTCCTTGCTTCTTTTCCCGGGAATGGCCTCCCTGCCTCTAGTCTGGGCCCCCTAGCCCCTCTCTGGGCCTCCTGATGTCCAGTCTCTGTCCTGAACCCATTCTAGCATTCCACCGTGCCCTCTCACATGCCTGTTTTGGGGGCTGATGTCCCCCCACAATGAGGCCAAAGGCAGAACTCTTCTTTCTGGACCCAGCTGGCTTCTCCACACTCTCTCTCCCCGCGCTGCAGTCCTAGCCAGCCTGCCAAGTTCCTGCCCTCCTCTGTTCCACCTGAGATCCCGCCTCCAAACACATTTCCACAGTCCTCCACAAAATTGGGCCCATCAAAGCAACAGACACTCTGCAGTTCGGTTCTAAACCATCACACTGCCTGTTTTTATTTTTGGTTTTGTGTTTGTTGTTATTTAAAGGGTATCCTCACCCAACTCATAGTCTCCATTGCGACCATCACTTGTCTCTGTTTGGGGTTTAATGGTGATGGGTCTGGCTGGATGCTGTGACACCAGCTGGAAATCCCATTGACTCAGGAGGCTGAGGCCAGGAGCTCGAGACCAGGAATTTGAGACTAGCCTGGACAACATAGCAAGATCCCTTTTCTACAAAAATTAAAATGAAAAAAATAGCTGGGTGTGGTGGCACATGCCTATAGTCCCAGTTCCTCAGGAGGCTGAGGCGGGAGGATTGCTTGAGCCCAGGAGTTTGGGGCTGCAGTGAGCTGTGATTGCTCCATTGCACTCCAGCCTGGGTGACAGAGTGAGACCCCAACTCTTAAAAAAAAAGAGGTGATAGGTCTGAAATCTTTCCCATCATACAAATAAAGAAACTAAGACTTGAGATTTTGAGGTTTCTCTGGGTGAACCCAATGCTGGGCTTTCAATTGCATCTAGATCAACTTTCTTCCTGACCTAGCTTTGGTGCAGTAGTCAGTGCACCTGGGATACTCAACAGCACCCAAGGTCACTTTTGCTGGCACCCAGAAGAGCGTGTTCTCAGTAGTTCCATCTTGAGTATCATGTGAATTGGAAAAACTATAAAGCCACCACATCCTTGGCTCCCAAGTCCCTCCCTGAATGACCCACCATCTCAGCATCCCGTTTAGTCACTTCATAAAGTCAAACTAACGGAGAGCAAGAGCCCGCTTGAGCTCAGGGGTTCTCTCAACCTGGGCTGCCACAAGAAAAACATCAGTGACTGGATTCCCATCTCCTCTCCTACTGTGGGAAACCAAATTGACTGGGACTGAAGTTCAGGTGACTTAAAAGCTCCCCAGGTGATTCTAATGGAAGTCAGCGTTGGGAGCCACTGGGTTACATCACCTACAGGGCTGGGCCTTTGAATTGCATTTTTTCCTTTAAAATGTTTTTTTCTTTTAAGAGACAGGGTACTGCTCTGTTGCCCAGGCTGGAGTGTGATCATAGCTCACTGCAGTCTTGAACTCCTGGGCTCAAGCGATCCTCCTTCCTGGCCTCCCAAGTAGCTGGGAACATAGGTATGTACCACTATACCTAGCTCATTTGTTTTTTGTTTTTGTACACATGGGTCTTGCTATGTTGCTCAGGGTGGTCTTGAACTCCTGGCCTCGAGCAGTCCCGCCACCTTGGCCTCTCAAAGTGCTGGGATTACAGACATGAGCCATGGCTACTGGCCGTGAATTGCAGTTCTAGCAAACTCCCCTTTGATGTTAATGCTGCTGACCTGATCCGGGGAACACTTCGATCATCACTGACAGATGAATCCAGGGAGCCTCTGTGGGTTTTTTCCTCCCTAGAATCCCCTCATCCCCTGGTAACTGTTTCTGACATACATTTGAGGAATCACCCCTCCTAAGCTCTTAGGTGTGGGTGACACCCATCCCACCTTACAATCTTAGGAGCAGTAACAAGACTCAAGTCTGGTCAATCAACAGACTCTCTCTTCAGTTCTAGTGAGTAATTGGTTCAGGAATGGGCACTTCATACAGTCAGGTGAGAGTCAGCATCGGGCCTTTTTTTTTAAAGCAGGATTTATTGAGAGGACAGAAAAGCTCCCATAGTGGGAGGGGACCTAGGGGATTGCCCTTCGCTGGGCCTTTTGCTGGCAGCTTCGAGAAGAGGGGCCACACTGACAAGATGTGAGCCTGGAGCTGCAGATGACCATCTTGCCTCTGCCTGGGAAGAACCCATCAGAGGGTGGAGCAGCAGAGGGAAGCAGAAGAGACCAAGTCAGGTGGAGCCTTTGCTCCCTGGAGCCAGCCAAGCCTGAATCGAGACTTGAATTTTTCAGTGACATGAACCAATAAACTTCTTTGCCTGAGCCGATTTGGGGTGGGCTCTTGTCACGTGCAGTTCAGAGCATGCTGACCCCGTGGGACACCAAGTGTCTCCCACCCAAGAAGGTGACTCCAGTTTCTTTCCTGGATGCAACATCCATCTTCAAAGAGGCCCCAGAACTCTCAGAGGTCATTTTGTGGCAGCATCTCCTTGTTTATATGGAAGACTAGAGCCAGGGGAGAGAACGAGCCCTGAGGGATGTATACGACAGAGCCAGCTGGAATATCGGCCCTCGGCTATGCCGGTAAATATGCCCATGCCAGGCGTGCTGGTGACAACCAGCAGGCAGTGCCAAAAGTCGCCCAAGTGTCACTCCTTCCACATGAAAAGGGACTCCATTGTCCTTTTCTCAGTGTCTATGTTTTTTTAATTACAATTAAACACACTTTTTTTAAGCTACATCAAATTCATGACTTCTGGGATAGCATTGCTTGGAACAGAAACTGTCAACGTGTGATTCTCCCAACTGGCAGCATCGACCCACCTGAGATGTTAATAAAATGCAAATTCTCAGGCCCTCCCAGCCCTACTGAATCCTGCACGCAAAACCCAGCAGTCTGTCTGTGAACAAGACCTCCGAGTGACTCTGATATGTGCTCCAGTTTGAGAGCCACCAGCTATAGCTGAGTCAATTTAAAATTTGGTTTAAAGTCAATGTAAATGCAGATAATTTGTGAAGATGGCAAAAAATTTAGGAAGTGGGCAGAGATAACTGAATTTGAGGAAGCACCATTCCATAACATGGAAGCCTCTGGGAGTTCCAGGAAGATCTACCCCACCCTGGGGAGATTAACCCTACTTCCAAACTTGCAAGAGTCCCGTGCCAGCAAGGGGGACTTTACCACTTGTCTGTCCGTTTTGCTCTGGAACAGTTTGCACGTTTGACTCTGACCTCTTAGCCCTCATTACTTGGAAAACTGTAAAATGGAAGAGCTCTCTCTCTTGGGCTGATGCACCCACATATCTTAGGGACTTTCCCTGTATTTTAGGTAAAGAAATAGGTTTTGGCCCCAAGGCTTTAAACATTTCCCAGTGAAGAACAATTGCTGCCCGTTATACAATCCCAGTTCACCTTGAGCACACAAGACCCCGTGGCTTCTCCCGTCACGTGGGAAGGGTGGGTCTGAAAGAGCCTTCACAATCACAGAGCCCCATAATGACCTTGAACATGGATTCTTAAGGAGGACCAGGGACACACGTGGTTTCCTTGATAATGAGAGAGTAGATTTCAGGCAGGACCCTCTGCATGCCTGAACCCAGCCCCGCCAGGGGCCGCGGTCCCTGGTGAATCTGATGCATCTGCTCACAACAGCCTTGACCTACATCCGTGAAAATCATTGTCCCTACCGTTGGACCCACCTTCCCACTGAATAGATGAGCGGAGTGCTTTGTTGAGACCCCCTTCCTTCAGGGCCCATCTATTTTTTTAACCATGTGGATGTGGGATTCTTTGGCACTCACAGGAAAGCAGTCTTGCCTTTAACGCATGTATAGCATGACACAGCTCTGCCTACACTCCCGATTCCAAGCACAAATGTAACCCTTGAGCATAAAAGCGCTCAAGAAACATTGATCCTGGGTGAGGAGTATAAAACCCAGAGGGGCTGCCTGGAGATGGGGTTCCTCTGTCCCAGCAGTGAAGAAACATTGAATGGTCTTGCATCAGAAGACAGCTTAGGTATCCATTGGTGTGAAAATGATGAAAACAGCATTTTGTTTGTCGTCTATTTCTTGTTGCTGTTACTTTCACTTTTTAAATTTTTTTCTTTGTGTGTGTGTGTGTGTGTGTGTGTGTGTGTGTGTTGGGGTCTCACTCTGCCGCCCAAGCTGGAGTACAGTGGCACAATCACGACCACCATGGCTCACGGCAGCCACAACCCGCTGGGCTCAGGCCACCCTTCTTCCTCAGCATCCCATGTAGCTGGGGCTACAGGCACGCGTCACCACGCCCAGCTAATTTTTTTTATTTTTTTTTGAAACGAGGTCTTGCCAAGTTGCCCAGGCTGATCTCAAATTCCTGCACTCAGGAAATCCTCTCGCCTTGGTCTGCCAAAGTGCTGGGATTACAGGCATGAGCCACCACGCCCGGCCTGTTTTTGCTTTTTAAAAATCATGGTAAGATACACATAACATAAAATCTATCACCTTGACCTTCTGAAGTGTGTGGTTCAGTGGCATTAGGTACAGTCACACTGCTGTACAGGCATCATGACCATCCTTCTCCAGAACTCCTGTCATCTTGGAAAACTGAAACTCCACTTATGAAACACCAATTTACCTCTTACCCTCTACCCAGACCCTGAAAACCACCATTCTACTTTCTGTCTATGAATTTAACCACAGTCTGTTTCTGAGTGTGATATTTACACAACTCATTACTGGGTCAATCCCAGTGAGAGTAAAAACTTCTAGTCCACTCAGTGAGTGAGTTTTGGATTCAGGCATCTCTGGAAATCTCAGTATGACCATAAAGCAGAATTCACAAAATGGGGTTGTGGTGGGTGTGTTTCTTCTCCATAGTATGTGCTGTTTGTTTATTGTGCATCCCTGGGGTAGTGGCAAACATATCAGGTTTGGATTCAGAAGACTTGACATTGAGAACCCAGTATGTGTTATTTGGGAGAAGCTACCCAATTCTCCAGAACTCTTTTTTTTTTTTTTTTTTGAGTTGGAGTTTTGCTCTGTCGCCCAGACTGGAGTGCAATGGCCGCTCCCATCCACCGCAGCCTCGACCCGCTGGGCTCCTGCGATCCTTCCGCCTCAGCCTCCCGAGTAGCCAGAATTACAGGCACGCGCTACCATGCCCAGCTGATTTTTTGACTTATTGTAGAGATGAGGTCTCGCCAAGTTACCCAGGCGGGTCTCGAACCTGCGGGCTCAGGCAATCCACTCACCTCAGCCTCCCAAAGGCGCAGGATTACAGGCTGAGCCACCGAGCCCGGCTTCTCCAGAACTCTTAAACTGATTCTTATTTTAAAACTCAGAAGACTTCATGTAAAAATCTAAATTTCTGAACTCCCTTAAAAAAATTCAAAGATCAAAACAAACATCCAATTTTTTTTTTTTAGTTGGAGTCTCACTCTGTTGCCCAGACTGGAGTGCAGTGGCACACTCATGGTCACCGCAGCCTCGACTCACTGGGCTCCTGCGATCCTTCCGCCTCAGCCTCCCGAGTAGCCGGAATTACAGGCACGCGCGACCATGCCCGGCTGAT
>CAUYQG010039811.1:0-64135 GCA_963574415.1 Tarsius wallacei
CCTTTACCTTTCGATCTTGACAATGCTGAAGTGAGCAGGCCAGGAACTGACAGGCCTGGAGTCGAGGGGAATCTCCACGTCCTTCGTCCCCAAGTTATAGACGTAGACCAGGTTGTCATTTTTGATCGCGAGACCCATATATTCTTTTTTGGCCTGAAATGTCAAGAAGTCATTTAAACAATAAGAATGACTATCATCTTTCATTTTCATTTCTTTAGGGGATAGTCAACAATTCAAATGCTTGGCTGTATCCAAGCGACTTCAGGCCTGAATTAATGCCCAGAGTTCCTGTTAGACTGGCCAGTGGCTGTTCCCTTCCAGCAGAATCTGGGCTTGCTCCCAGTGTATCCTGGACAGGGAGGGAAGCAACCGCAATCTTGTGGAGATGTGCCGGTTGCTGGAGACGTACTCACATTGTTGGGCTACCCCCGGGGACCTAATGCAGCCTGACTGTACTGACTGCTGTGCATCTGCAAACAGCACTCGAAATCAAACAAAACAGGCTGCTGGAAACAAGAACTGATACTGCACATTTTCACTCATAAGTGGGCCCTGGTCCCTGGGCACAAGGTTGAAATTGGCAGATGCTAGGCACAGCTGGGGTAGGGAGAGGGCACGTGGCAACACACTGGGTGCCTGGTCCACTATCAGGGGAGAGAGGGCCAGCTGGAAGCCCAAACTTTACCTATATGCAGTCTACTTATGTAGTAAGTCCTCACTTGTATCCCACAACTCAGAAAATAAAATAAAATAAAGAAATGAAAGCAAAAACCAAAACAGGCTGCTGTTATTCTGAAGGTCTTTGAAATGCTCCATTCAGATATGAAGCCATTGCAGTAATATCCCACATTGAGAAGAAATTGCTTGTCCTTAAGTCAGTCCTTTAATCTTACCACTAAAATCATTGATAGCTTTTGAGTTACCAGGATGGGCATTTTGTTTGTTTGCTTAGAAAGCTTTATTTTAGGCAAGAAAAAAAGCAGCTTTCCTTTTTTAATATTGTCTGTTTTTTAAAAACCTCCTATTCTTAAGGCTGGTTAATCCCAGCACTTTGGAGGCTGAGGTGAGAGGATTACCTGAGTCCAGGGGTTTGAGACTAGCCTGGGCAACTTGGTGAGCTCTTGTCTCTACAACAAATCAAAAAATTAGCTGGGTGTGGTGGCATGCACCTGTAGTTCCAGCTACTTGGAAAGCTGAGGCGGAAGGATCGCCTGAACCCAACAGGTAGAGACTGTGGTGGCCGTAAGCATGCCACTGCCCTCCAGCCTGGGCGACAGAGTGAGATTCCAACTCAAAATAGTAAATAAGTAAGTAAATAAATAAATAAAACCTCCCGTTCTTACGTTTTTGCTTCCAAGATACAGGATAAACTGGTCTGCAGTACCGGCCGCTTCTGGTTGCTTCACTGGAGGCTTCATGTACAGACTCAGAGAGGTGAAGGCCTTCAAATCATCCACACTGGTTCTGGGGTGCACTTCAACGGCTGACTGGCCATCAAACATCATGGAGACTTGGATCTAGAGTTACAAAGTCATTCCATTACAAGTGCTTTGTGGAGATGAGCAGTGTGCTTTCCCCTGGCTCTCTGGCCTTCCCTCATTCCTGACTGGGACCTCAGAGCTCTGCCTTCCTCCAGACCTTTATTTATTTCCTGTTGTCCTCACCATTCTGGAGAGAAGATTTGAGGCAGATTATAATACAGTAGTTTAAATTTAAAATGGAGTCAAAGTGAAAAAGGTGGTAACAAAGTAGACTCGAGATGAGGATAAACATAAATTTCACCATGAACTATTAGGTTGATGCATAAGTTTGCAGCGTTTGTTTTTGGCATTGCAACCCTGTGCTGTTGGGAGTTTATTGTTTGTCATTTGGAGTGGCAATGCTGTGCTTATGAAGATGCCTTGAATTTTGCAGATTTGAAGAAAGTCAGTGCTATTTGTGGGCTAAAGATGATGGAGAATCAAGTGGAAAAAAAACAAGCGCTCTGACATACTCTTCTGTTTGACTTTCACAGAGGAGTCAAGGCAGCAGGGGCAGCTTGAGACATTTGTCCGAGTCCGAGGAGAATGCCATTGGGGACAGCATGGCAAGAAAATGACTCTGTCATTTCAAAGAGGGCCAGTTTGACCTGAGTGAGTCTCCACATTCAGGAAGACCATCGGGCATTGAGGAAGACCATTTAGGTGCTTTAATCCACGATGATCCATGTCAGTTGGCAAACGTGATGAACTGTGACCAGTCAGCCATTGTGTGACACTTGCATTCCACGGGCAAGTGAAAAACGCTACAAACTTATGCATCAGTGTATACTTGGTTTGGGTGAACTAAACAAGTCGAAGGGAGACCTGGTCAGTTATACAATTCACAAAGTTCATGACATTTATACAAAAACGAATCATTTAGGAGAAGGATAACTAATCTTGGGCTCTAAAGATAGCTTGGGCTTTCTCCGTAGCGTCCTCATAAGAGAAGCATGGAGTGAGGCTACATTCTTGACCACATCTGTACAGCCAGGAGGGGTGTAGACACAGCTCTGCAGTCTGTGATCAGGTTTTGAAACCTGGCTCTGCCCCTTACTAGCTGTGTAACCTTGAGCGAGTCACTTAACCTCATCTGCAAAATAAGGACAAATACATTGACTGTGAGGATGAAATAAAGTGATAACTATAAAGTGCTTTCCAGGGCCTGGCTCTATTAGTATAGTAACTGGAATGGCAAGTTCATGAAGGTGTTTCACACCAATTCACAGGAAGGCATCACAACAAAGGACCATTAAGTAAACACATTTCTAAGGGGCCCGAAATGATATGCGGAACTGGCCTGACTCCCGGGTGATTTTTAGAGCATTCAGAAGTGTACAGACTGTGGATACTCATGCCATTTATTCAAATATTTCTGAATGATTGGATGTTTTCACATCAGCTAATTAATATTGATTTGGATAATGTGCATGGTCAGTGAGCTCAAGACTCTATTCCCAGGTGCCTGCAGTACAGCTGCCTGTATTGCTGGTTGAGTAAAGACCAATCCGTCTTCATAAACTATCAAGTAGTATGTGGGATTAAAGTCTTACAGAGAAAAATTGAGAGGCTGAGAAGGATGTATGCCTGCACAAAAAGCATCTCACTTGGGGAACTGAGAGAGCCCCCAACTTCCCAAGGCTGTCTCAGGAAAATGGCTTTAGGTAATACAGACCCCACCGTTATACTCAATATAAATAATATTGCAAGAAAACATTCACAGAAACCTGGTTTTTAGAATGCCATTTCTCGATGTACCTTTAAGATGAACCTTTTTTTGAAAATGTGCACTGGGGCATCTAAATAAGGTAATTTGTCATAAGGGACCATGCATCATACATCACTTAAAAGTTGGGTAATTAACCAAGAATAATCTCCTTCATGATAAAAGAGTTGATTTTTTCTTTTACTCTTTTTTTCTGTCAGTAGTTAGGGCCAATGATCTGTTCAGGCCAATTTTTAGTTAAGAAAATTAAACCCTGTACTATAATTTGGCTGTAAAAAATGAGGCAGGTCTATACATTAATAAAAAAAATTAAAAAGAGGTCCAAGAACAGGTCCTGCTTTGCCATACTGAAAATGGTAATTGTTGTGTCAGAATATGCTCCTGCTAATACTGGCTCTAGTTATCTTGTTGCTAGGTTGCTTCTGTATAAGTGTTTCAGAACAAGGTCTTTGTCAAGTTTATTCAACTTAGTTGGCTTATGTTTCTTCAGTCAAGCCTGAGTGTGGTCAGTAAAAGCCTCACATAATCTATCTGTTATCAGAGAATTCTTGAAGCAGTGGAACAGATGATTCCATATAGTAATTGTACTAAAACAGCTGTTAGAATAACAAATAATAATAATAATGAATTGAACATTTTATTGGGACTTTACTTGATTAATTTTGCTATGTTAGCTTTGTTGACTAGGTTGACTTCGTGGTTTGTAATTCTGGCTACACATGAGAATAATGGAACCCTTAAAAAACACAAGTATACAGTAAGTCCCCTACATACGAACCTTCAAGTTATGAACTTTAATGATGCACACTTGAGTTTTTTAATGTACTGTTTCTCTCCATAAGGTGTCAGTATAACCCATTAAATACATACAGCACTCTATAACTGATTGTGTTAGTTGGGTGCCTAGGCATACTTTGTTGTACTTAAAATAAATTGGACTTACAAACGCGTTCTTGGAACTGAACTCATTTGAATGTTGGAGACTTCCTGTACTGAGCCCTTCCTGCTTTGAGGCTGAGACCAGAACTCGGTCTAGTTTTCAAAGTTCCTCGTGTGATTGTTATGAGCCAGCAGGGTTGAGACCGCCTAAGCTGGACAATCTATTTAAAAAGTTCCAGGCTCGGCCGGGCTCAGTGGCTCAGTCTGTAATCCCAGCACTTTAGGAGGCTGAGGCGTGTAGATTGCCAGAGCCCGCGGATTCGAGACCTGCCCAGGCAACTTGGCGAGACCTCGTCTCTACAATAAATCAAAAATGAGCCGGGCGTGGTAGCACACACTTGTAACTCTGGCTACTTGGAAGGCTGAGGCAGAAGGATCGCCGGAGCCCAGCAAGTCGAGGTTGTGGGTGGCCCGGGAGTGAGCCACTGCACTCCAGTCTGGGCGACAAAGTGAGACCCTAACTCGAAAAAAAAAAAAAAAGTCCCAGGCTCTAGGAGCTGCCCTGTGTTCTCAAGCTCGCGGAGTGGCGGATGGCTCCTTCCATCACGTACCTTGCTGGCGACGCTTCTGGTCTGAGCGATGAGCTCTCGGATCCTCTGGATACTGGCAGACACATTGCTCGCAGGCCGCTTCTGCTCGACTGTGCGGAGCTGATGCAGGAGCTGAGGCATGACCTCTGTCAGATTGCTTACTGCAGTGATGAAACATGAATCATCTGAGTAAGTAGCCCCACACCAAGAATAGGCCAGGAGTTAGAAGTGGAGACAGCAGACATGTGATTGCAGAGGGTAGAACTACAAGGAATGTAAAATTCTGCAAAACTAATAGTAAAGCCTAAGGCATACTTGGTTTCTATTTTGTGACATTTACAGTACATGTTGATTCATAAACTGTGTGGAACATGCTAACTTATAATGTACATTCCTAAAGGACAGGGTCCCTGGCAAATATACAGATGTTCTTCTGACCATATAACACAGGCTCTGCTTGCATTTCTAATAACTACTGGAGATCTACCCAGAGGAAAAAAAATCAATATATAAAAAAAGATACCTCTATTCACACGTTCACTGCAGCACTATTCACAATAGCAAAAATCATGGAACCAACTTAGGTGTCCATCCACCACTGACTGGATAAAGAAAATGTAGTATATATATATAGTAGTTTATATATATATACCATGGAATACTACACAACCATAAAACAGAATGAAATCATTTCCTCTGCAGCCACATGGATGGAGCTGGAGATCATCACCCTAAGCGAACTGACTCAGAAACCGAAAACCAAACTCCTCATGTTCTCACTTACATGTAGGAGGTGAATGGTCACAACGATGGAAATAACAGACATTAGGGACTCCAATAAGGAGAGATGTAGAGAGGGTGGTTAAGGTTCAGAAATTGCCTGTTGGGTGCAATGTTCACTCACTATCTTGGAAATGGGCCACTTCAGACCCAGTCCCCACCACCACACAATATGTCCATGTAACACACATGTCACAAGTCCTCTGGAACCTAAAATAAACATGGAAAAACGGAATGTTGGGTAAAAGCAGGTGGAAAGGCTGCTTTCCAAAAGGCACATGCACATACCACCTTCTGCTGCTACTGCCCAGCAGAGGCAGTGCTAGATGGAGACAACCAGGCAGTGCCCAGAAGAGTGGCAGTTGTGCCAAGGCAGGGGTGGGCAGCCACGGTCTGTGGACCCCGAGAAGGGTGACGCTCCAAGCAGATCACCGTGACTTTTTTTTTTTTGCTCTGGACCTTCTGCTGGAGAGCAAAACAAACACTGGGTGTTGGGAGGTAGGAGAAACAGCAAAAGAGAAAGTGACTGGGCGGGGGATGGGGGGCACACCACTCAGCCTCTTGCAGTTCCCCCAGGGCTGCCACTGACCTACTTCTTATGTTGTTGTTTTTTTCCTTTTTAATGCACGATGTACACATAGAAAAGAACACAAGTCATAAGGATGCAGCTTGACAAGAGAAACACGAAACAAAGAACAGCCTAACTTTTTCCAAAGTTTCACTGTCTGAATGGTGATTCTTAAAGTATGGTCCCCAGACAAACAGAACTGGCATCACCTGTCAGAAATGCAAGTTCTTTGGCACCATCCCAAAACTACTGATCAGAAATTCTGGGAGTGAAGTTTAGCAATCTGTGCTTAACAGGCTCTCCAGGCAATTCTGATGCACACTAGTGTTTGGCAACCGCTGAACTAGAGAGTGAACATTTTTAAGGTATTTTCTTTCCCAAGGGTGGGGCCATGGTCACTGAGCATTAGTAGCTGGGCAAGAACGGGCCTCTTACTGAAGACAGACTAAGCTAAGATTCAGGAAACTGTGTCAATGTAGATCAAGGAAATGTCTCTTCTCTGTACTTAGGAAAGAAGATGCTTCTCCAGCACAAGGAAAATAATTAAGTAAAATAATAGCAACTATCAGTTTTTGTATTAATGAATACAGAGGTTTGTTGTTGGGATCACTGACCTCAGTAGCCATTGATAGTATAATAGTTTTTAAAAACTAGAGGGAATAAAGTATATTTAAAGAATCACATCAAGTTTTGTTATTGGAGGCAGGCCATGCCTGTATTCCCAGCACTGTGGGAGGCTGAGGCAAGAGAACTGTTTGAGCCCAGGGGTTCGAGACCAACCTGGGCAATATACAAGACCTTGACTTTACTACTACTACTACTACTACTACTACTACTACTAATAATAATAATAATTCTGATTATGGAAATGTATATAAGACAGAGTACTCCCTTCCCCATCCTTTCAGAAGAAGGGAGCCACCCTATTTCAGAGTTTTTATAAAGGTTTTTATATTCTTGTATGTGCTTTCATTTACTTTGTTTTGAACCACAAAATACAATTTGAGGAAAACGCAGTAGCCTAAGACAATTTCAATTAGTGCTAGTTCTGGATGTTTATTAGAATTACTTGATATGCCTGGTGAAAAAAAGAAAAAACATTGAACACAGATTTAGTAAATATCTCTGAGGCAATATCTTTTTAAATGCAAATGTTGGCTATCATGTAGACAAATATTTTAAAGATAAAAATGTGAAAGTATTTAAGTGAGTGACTACATGAAAGAATTCATGAACATATACTTAAAAGATGAATACAAAAGACCTATTTTACTGTTACAGAAATGGACATTTATAAATTGGAATAAAATGTCTAGTGACAGGATGATATATATGGACTTGTGAAGTTGTTTCTTAATTCAGATGCAAGCAAAGGTAATATTTTGTGCAAAAACAATATTAGAGCAATAAAAGTTCTAGTCATGATTTGTCATGATATTGAGAAACACCGATTTAAGAGGTTAAAAGATTGAATAAAAATGTGAGGATGGATAAAAGGGAATTTCTCAAGTGTTACATACTCTTAATACCTATATGTAACTAAATAAATTAGGTATAGTATTTTATTTTTGTTGCTATAAAGTTGGCCAATGCACTATTCTTGATAGAACACTTAAATTATGTTTGACCATATTCAGTACTTGATGGTGATAACTTACTTCACTCTGGTAAAGAAAATACAGTGTCCTTAGTAAAAGCAATGCTATGTAGTAAATTTTTCCCTAAAAGCCAAGCAATATTATGTTAAGGGTATCTACTCTGACATTTGATTGACCTTCTTTCCTAAAAGATCAGTCTTTCATTGATACAATTGTTACGATATATTTCACATAGAAAAATGATGACTCTTTGCCACTGTATCTAGTGTTTACATGAAATGTATTTATGTATATATTTCATGTGCATATACACAGGCACATAGATTGATAGATAAACTATACACTTTTTCTTTCTTTTTTTTCTAAGCTAACTTCTACAATATTCCAATCCAAAACCCAAAGGAAGAAAACTGTTTCTTAACAAAAGATGCGTAGACTTTAAAGGTAGGTTCCTCAACTGAGTTCAAACTGTGAAGTTTCTAAGTGATACCTGCGTCTCTCGCGGAGTCCACTGCAGTGTTGTAAGCCGAAGAGTCAAAGTTTTGGAGATTCTGTGACCAGTTGGTGAGACTGTGGATCATCGGGGCGGCGGCCTGCTGCACCTCCATTGTTGTCTTGTTGGCTTCCGCGGTGAGCAGCTTGGACTGACCCAGGCGCTGCTGCGCGTCACCTTCACACAGAGCACAGGGTCACTCACTTTGCAGAAAAGTGAGACATTAGGGAACATTCACATCCCTTTAATCACTGAGATGAAACAGACCTCAACTTCTGGGCTTTAAAGCAAAACTAAGATCTTAACACGGAGCTGCAACAAACATGCATGGTATAGATTAGGTTCACGAGAATATCTGAGCCATATTAATAAGTGGGTTTGAAAGGCCCTAAAGTCTCATTAGAATTATGTAACTCACCTAAAACATTTTCAAATTAAGAAGTAAATTTAAAACAAAAAAGAGTAATAATATTTCCTCATGTTAGAGACCTGGTTTCTCAACATATAAAATGTATATAAGATTTTAGCTCATAAGAGGTTTGTGCTGCATTTTACTGCAAATATCTTTTTCTTTTAGGAAAAAATAGTCTTGTGGAACACTTTTGCCATGAAAATGATGCTATAACACAGAAGTTAATCTATAAATAAATGCATTTTTTTAATAAGAAAAGCAAGTTTCAAAAGAGTATAATTCGTGAAATTCCATTTTATTAAAAATTACATATATAAATAAAATAATGTAGGCTTATAACAAAAAACCTTGTCTACTATGGGATCATAGGTGCTTTTTCTTCTTTAATCTGTATTTTTCTATTGTTTCTATAAGGACCATGTATTACTTCTATCATGAAAATAATTAGAGTGGTGATTTGTGAAAGAACTAGAAATTGACCTTCCATATGACCCAGCAATCTCCCTATTGGGAATATACCTGGAGGAACTCAAGTCATTCTACCAAAAAGATGCCTGTACATGCATGTTTGTTGCAGCTCTATTCACAATAGCAAAAACACAGAACCAACCATGCTGCCCATCAAAACTGGACTGGATAAAAAAAAACGGTACATATACACAATGGAATATCATGCAGCCATAAAGAAGGACAAACATATGAACTTTGCAGTAACTTGGATGGATTTAGAGTCAATCATACTCAGTGATCTATCATAAAAACCAAGAACAGAGTACCATATGTTCTCACTCATAAGCGGACCTTGAACAATTATCATAATACTATAAGAAAGGGATTGGCAGTAGTGGGAAACTGCCAAGGGGGTGGGGCAGGATTGGCAGTTGAGGGAAACTGCCAGGGGAGGAGGGGGAATACCTCATCAACAAGGGTACCTCTATAATGAACATTTGTATACCTAACCCTGAATTGTACCTTGCATCTTTAAAATAAAGAAAAAAACTAAAAATCACACAGGAGATGCTGTATCTTCAAATGTTTAAAGTGAGGAAACCTCACATGCTCTGGATTCTGGTGAATGCTGGTTTGAATCCTGAATCTGCTTCTTGTTAGCTGTGCTTGCTGGTGAAGCGAGTTCCCTAACCTTGTGAGCCTCAGGGCGTATAAGCCTAAAGGCAACAGTGACATTTGTCCCCCATGAGATAAGTTGTGTTGAGCACTTAGCACTGCGCCCAGCACATGATAAGCAGCGATAAACAGTAGCTCTGATGATGCTGACGACAAGGCTTCTCAATGAACAGCCCCTCTCCTGGCCAGAGCTTTCATGTGCTGGAGAACAGTAACTAGGCTTCACTCAAGTTAGTGAGACACGCATATCCAGCAGTAGTGTTTTAACGTCCACTGTGCTGAGAAAGGCACATCTGCTTCCAAACACATCTTTCCAAGATACCATTGCAGTACCAGATGAGGCCAGACGAGTGCCTTTGAATCTCTACTTGGGTTTGTGGGTCTTCCTGGTCTCTATTTGGGCTCATTGCTTATATGATAAGAATGACTCGACACGTAACAGAAGGAAGCTGTTTACAGGTGGGGCCAAAGAAATCCGATAACCAAGTTAAGGCATATTGTTAACGAGGAGGGATATTCACAAGAAAGCTGTTCCCAGTTACCAAGCAGTATAAGCAACGCAATCCCATAAACACACACACACACACACACACATACACACACACACACACACACACACACACACACACACAGAGGAAATATTGGGGAAAAATGCTCTCAAACATTTTACATACAGGTAACCTATAGGTGGTGTGGCTACAGATTTTATAGTCATTTTCTTCTTTTTATTTTCTAGGACAATTTTTTAGGTGATGAACATAGGTTCCTTCGTCATCCAAAAATAATATCATTACTTATAAAAAGATTGACAAGAAATCATCTAGTTCTTCCTCAAGGTTTAGCTGAAGTACCCTCTGTGATCCGTACCTCTCTCTGCTGCTTGCAGCTGCTTGACGGCATCATTTAGTCTGTTTTTAAGGGCACTTTTCCTCACCAGAGCTCCACCCACACGCTTGCTGGTGTCACCCACCGCCTCATCATTGCCTGTGGAGAAGAAGAGGAAAAAATGCCAGTGAGACCAAGATGCCTCAAAAAGTTTCCCTTTCAACAAGGAAACTTCTGATTTGTATGATGGAGTCATCTGCAGTATTCTGAATACTCTGAACATAGATCACACATTCTGGAAAGTGACACTTAAAATTAAAGGTACAGCATTGCAGAAAACTTGGAAGTGACTTAAGATGACGTAATGACTAATTTCTTTGAAACATCTAGCACTGCTGTGACACCACCAAACAGCACAATTGATAAACAGCTGAGGAAAAAAAAAATCAGTCTATCTTTCTATCTGTCTATCCATCCATCATCTGTCTATATGATATCTAGTTATATAAGAATAATTATTTTTTCTTAATTGTATCAATACAATTTTAATTGACATATAGCACACATCTAGAAAAGGCACCAATTATATAAATGCACAACTTGACAAATTTTCACAAAGTGAACACAAAATATAACCAGTATTCAGGTCAAGAATATAGAAACTTGATAGCCCCCTCAAAGCTCCCTATGATTACCCAAAGGTGACCACTATTCTGAATTCTAGTTCCATCTATTTGTTGTGTCTATTTTAAACATTGGTCAAAAGAGATAATACAGTGTTGCTATTTTTTGTATCTTTGTCTTAATTTCTGAAGAGTTATAAGTCTTGATATCATAGTTTGTCTTCCAACTTTGTTTTCATTCTTTAAGATTGTTTTAGCTATTTTTGGCTTTTTTCCAACTTTCCATAGAAATTCTAGAATCTTTCTGTATGTATACAGTTTTGGTACTTTGATACCGTATTGATTCCATAGATAAATTTAGGAGAATTGCCATTATTACAAATTTGAGTCTTCCACTCAGTGAGTATGGTATTTGTTATTCTTCTTCAGATCTAAATTTTTATTTAGATCTCCATTTATTTAGATCTTTAGGTTTAGCAATCTTAGTGTCTTTCATCAGATTTATTCCTATGTATTTGATGCTACTGAAAATGCTGTTATTTTTAAAAGTTAATTTCCCATTGCATAAAAATTTAACTGGATTTTACACATTAAATTGGTAATGTGGGATATCTTTGTCTTGTTTCTAATCTTAGTGGGAAAGCTTTCAATATTTCACTATTAATATATTTGCTGAATATTATTTAATTATTCTTTATCAGATCATGGAAATTTCCTTTTATTCCTCGTTTGCTAAGCGTTATTTTTTGAAGTCCTAAATGGGTATTCAGTTTTGTTAAATGATTTTTCTGCATGGAATGAGATGATCATATGAATTTCTCCTACATTCTGTAAATATGGTGAATTACATTCATTTTAAGTGTTTAACTATCATTGAAATCCTGAAATAAACTCAAGTAGGTCATCACATAGTACCATTTCTACATGTGCTTAAATTTGATTGCTAATATTTTGATTAGGATTTTTGCATCTCTGTTGCTAAGAGAATTTGACTTATACTTTTCCTTTTAAGCAATGTCCTTATCTAGCTTTGGTATCTAAGTTTTGTTAGCTTCATAAAACAAGTTGGAGAATTCCTTCTCGTTTTCTAGTATCTGGAAGCGTTTGTGTAAGGATGGTGTTATTTCTTTCAGGTTTGGAAGAATTCATTGGGGGAAACCAACTGAGCCCTGAGCTTTCTTTGTGGGAAGGGTTTAATTAATGGTTAAATTTGTTACACATATGTATGTCCATGCAGTTCTATCAAGACTTTCTATTCTTTTTGTATCCGTTTTGAGAAATAGTCTTTTTCTTCCAAACTTGTACTGGAGAGTGGGCTTGGGGCACACACAGTCTCTAGATTGAGGTTATCCTGGGTTATGTTTGAGTAAATCCCAAGAGGCCTTGACACAATTATCTCTTCGTCTGAACTGAAGGGTCGGCTTTGCCAGTAATTTTTTGTTTCTGTTTGTGGTTTGTTTACTTCTGAAGCATCAGGAATCTTCTGCTTCTTGACGAATAGAAAAACAGTTTCATTGCTTCTCATAACACTTTCCTCTTTCTCACCAATGGGCTTGTAAATATATACTCTCCCATGGTGCAATATCTCTTTTCCATGACATGTTCTTGATGTACTTGGTTTATTGTATCTTCCCCCTCCCCATACATGTGTATATAATGGACAGTGCCTAGTTGATGCTGTCACCAAGTATAGTAGAAGCAAATACAAGCACTTCTTTCTTATGCTTTCTGGGGAGTGCAGAGAATTTCCCAGAATTCAGAGAGACTTAAATATGCTTTTTAGTTACCTGGTATCCTCTCTCTCCCTATCTTGTTTCAATTTTCAAATACTGTGATACAAAAATGTTTTAGCTCTATTTTTGGATCTTGTGACTGCAAAATCACAGACAAAAACAGCACTGCCTGATAGACTGAGAAAGAATATATTTAACTCTCTATATTTAGAGTTTTTGATAAAAATAGGAGAAAGAAAATCTATTTTGTTTTTCCTATTGTTTCATAAAAAGTGTGTCCTATTTGGAACTTATAGTCTTACATAAACATTTTTTTCATTTCATAAATGAAAATTCCTTTAAATAGCAGCCTCCTGAGATTATGATAGATTGTTAATTCTCTGATATAGATAATGAAGAAGAGAAAAACTGGGAACTAAAAATTACTGATCACTGAAAGTCATTTGGAAATGAAGAAACCATAATCTGAAATGAAAATGTAACTTAACAAATGACTATGGTTTAATTTTGTATCACAAACATGTGTATTACCAAGGAAGACAGTTCTATAAAGTTCCAAGCCACACAGCCCTCATTTCCCATTGCTGTCCCTTTTTCAAATAAATATATAAGGAGATTTGACCAAACAAGGTCATGAAATAAGGGATCAGATCTGCAAAACAGCCAGAGGCTGATGCAGAGAGATTCACTGGATGTAAAATATGGAGCTTTGAAGGGATATCATTCCCAGAATAAAAAAGTTGCTTTTATGAGGTTCAATAACTCAGTAATGACAGGATTGAGAAAATATATTACAAATTATCAAGAAGAGTAAAATACGCATGTTACTGCATCATGAAGACTGACATACTCTGTTCTTCACAACACAGGAAGCTAAAGCAATACATAGATATAGCAACGTTTATTTTAAAATATTTTACTGTTATTATTCTAATTCTTTACTGCTAAAATTCCAATTATTTTCCAAAGAGTATGTTCACGACTAGGCTTATATGATAAATTAATTAGGCTTATATTTTAATTAAAATAGAGAAACTTCATGGACTTTTTATTGCCCTTGTTTACCCAGAAAAAGAAAATAACAGTTGCTTTATGGCAATTAAATTATTAAGTATTCTGCATATGACAAACAAAGTGCATTTATTTTCTTTATGTAGTAGCTCTTTGCAAAAGAAAAATAAAGTCACAGACGAGACTAATTGCTCTGATAAAATTATGTGATGTTTTTAGTTTCAAACTTGGCCTTTTTTTTTTTTTTTTTACATAGTTGGAAGTTAGCTAGATAATTAATTTCCAACCTCCTTAGTCAATGCTCAATGATCCTTTTAGGAATGAGTTCACTACCTCAGAGATGAGTAATGTTTAATGAAATTCTTAGTCCATTCAATTGTTTGTAAGAGTAACTCACAAGATTCAAAATGAGCGAGATTTCACTTTTATCTTTCCTCTTCTCTCTCTGTCTTTGATGTGTCTGCTTTAGCAGTTGCAAACACTGGCCTTTGGAAGTGTTTCTTTCCATATGGTCATTAGGTTTGTCCTAAATAGAGTAACTTGTGTAGAACACAAACTACAAGAAAGTGCAAATACCCAGATGGCTTTCCTGGCTCTCATCCTAACTGATGCTCACAGTGATAGCCTGTTCCTTTGAGGTAAACATTTTAAAGGGTCCTCTGAAATGTTCAAGAAGAAATTATGTGCTATAATAGAGTTGTAGTGTTAAGTGTATTTTATGGTATTTTCTCCTTAAAAATTGGTATTTATGGCAAGTTTCTACTAACCAACACATTGGATTAGCAAGAATAGCCATCATATGTTAGATAACTATATGTTCTCACATAGTTTTACCACATGGGAGGTGTTTCAAAAAATGATAATTTATTTTAAAATATCAAAATTTTTTTTAATACCTTGACTCTGAGTAGGGACTATTGCTATACTATTTGGTTGTAATATTATTTATTCCTTAATCCTAGATTTTGGAACTCTCTGTCTATAATGTACAAAAGGAGGAAAGCAGTTACAAATCAGAAGGAAGATAGGAAAGTGAAGATATTTACTAGAATCTGCCTTTGCTTGCAGTTCTCTGGCTTGATTGAGAAGGTTCTCACTTTCATCTTTATGGTAAATGATTTGAGTATCAATCCCACTCACAGCCTACAAAGGAATTGGGTGGAGAGAGTAAAAATGACAGCAGAAGAAATCAGTTTTTCATGCTTTAAATTTAAATGATGATCAAAATGCCTATTCTAAACATCAAGCAAAATTCATACAGCTTCATTTGCATAGCCCAAAATCAAGGTAAAATGTAAATGTTACCACGAGGAAAATAATGTCTTTGGCATTTTCAAGACATATGGTTTTTCAGAAAAATTCAGGAAGCCTAGAACAGTACCCTGGCCAACGCCCCACCAAAGTTCTGGTCACATAGAAGCCACTCAAAAAAATAAATCTAAGTTGAAAAAAATCTGAATTCATGCATAAAGCATCTTCTATGTAAGCAGGAACTAGGCTTAAATTTGTTTTTCTTTCAGGAACTTTGGCTAAAAAAAGCTGTCAAGGGAACTGGCATTTGCTGACGCGACAGCGCGTATTGAAGAGCTTACAGACAAATGGTTTTCCCTTAGTTCTTGTACCCTTTCTGCCATTCGTATTTTATACTGGGCACTCAAGAGATGACATCAGAAAATATAAAAGTCATAAGGTGGGAAAAGGCAACATATAAATAAACCTTAAAACAAGATAATACTCACATCATAAATTCGGTCAGTGATGTTCAGAGCAAATTCTGCCGTTTCATTGGCTTCACTTACGTAATTGACGATATTTTCATAGACATTTGATGCATCCAAGGCCTTCTGTACCAGCCCATTCATATCTGAACTGTGCAAATTCCTGTCAACAATCAAACTTGTTATTTCTTCTTCTTACCTCCTTGGGAGATGGAGACATTTTTAGGGCATGATCTTAATACTTCCAGGGTCACAGATGTGTCCTTGTTATTTGAAGTCACCTGTCTTGGTAAGGTTTTCCTAAGCTCCCCTTCCTAAGGGTCACATCTCCTTTGCCTTTCTTGGCTTTTCCTGCCCCTGAGACTTCACCCCATTTTAGCTCCATGACAGCTGCTTCCCTGGCAGCAGCCATAGGAAAAGGGAAAAAAGACTTAAAAAGCCCTCTGTACCTCTTTGAGTAAGAATTTGTGTGATGGCAGGCAGGCAGAGGAGTGCACCCATTGTATTCACTTATCCAAATCAGCATGGCTGGATCCTTTCCATAAAAGAGTGTGAGGCTCTAAGAGAGGGTTTTCAGTTCGGTCAGGGCACACACTGTTAAGGTCTGTTTCTCTCATAAGGCCAGGTACATCCTGTAAGCACATGCCCACCCCAGCCGACCTTTACTCCTCCTCTTCTGCACCAAGGTCTCTGCCTTTGCCCCTTCTGGCCTGTGTGAAGTTCACTGAACATTTGCTGAGTACCCGTCATTCACTGGGCACTCACATGCAGGGCCTAATGATGGTGTGTGCTGCTCAGGACTTAGGCAAAGTCTATCAGGGATAAAATATGTAAATGCCTGGTATACTATGCCTGGCATCCAGTGAATGTTGGGGTTTATTATTAAACCTATGCTATTTCCTGAATTGAGGTTTCAAAATACATGTATTCACACAATTTATTTTATTGATGAATACTTCTGCTTCCTCTATAATATAAACTCTTCTTCCATTTCCACAGTCATCTAAATCCTTTGTCTTCATTGTATATAGTTTAAATCCACCAGTCCCTTGCTTTTTTGCTCAGTCCCACACATAGATGAATAGCATCACTTCATTAATCCATCGCTTCTGGAAGGCTCTTGTGACCCACATGACAGTGCAGATCCCATGCTGCGTCTTCTCCTCAACCAACTGCCTGACCTACTGAGCTCAGTCAGCTGTTTCTCAGCCTCCTCCACCCAGCTTCAGGCCCTGCATGCTCCCTTGGGCTCAGAGCAACATCCCCTATACTTCCGTAGCCACTTGAATCTCTCTTGTCAAGCTCACCGTCATTCTGTCTCTGCTGCCACAGGGCTGACTAACCCATTAGACACTGCAGGAGCCTGCAAAAATGTTTTCATTTTCATTTTTTTTAAATCAGAAGAAAAATGAGGATAATAGTGATGATTATGTGAATCTTTATACTAATGCAGCCAGAAAATAAAATTTTTAATGAAAGGGAGACTAGGTCCACAGACATCACAATACAGCTCTGTTCATAGAAGTGTTTCTAACCCAAATACTTGCTACCTGTTCTTTCTCACAATCCCTTCTTCTTAGAAATGACTTAGAGAGTGAAATCCCAGGAAGGTAGATTTAAAAAGAGGGTTATTTTTATTTATTTATTTTGGCTTGGTTTTGTTTTTAAAGGGATAAAAGAAACAGGGTGTTACAAATATTTATTAATATTTTTAAATTTTCCTGGCTAGAGTGGTAAGATACATATCAAAGAGCTTGAAACAAATGCTTTGGTAACTTTATTTTTATTACTAGGCAAAAAACTTCCTCATCAGTCAAAATAAAAATTTACTTTTGAAATGGAAGCTTCTTAATGAATTATGTCTACCTTTGAGCATAGCATGCAAATCATTGTGTGTACCAGACAGATGTTGAAGGATATTCACAATTTTGAAGGGAAGGTGTCTACAAGTTTGGATGTTTCCATGAATATATTCAGTCGGAAATATTCTAAACACAAGAGGGACTTCAGGGCGATGGATATTTCTGATCATGTTTCATGAAAGCATGTAGTAACTTTCTTCAGAATCATGTTTGTTGCAGAATGACATTTAGAGAAGTTATGTATTGGAATCACAATCAGAGGGGCATAGTTACTAAAATTACAAAAGAATGATGAAGAGAGCTATAGGATGGATCTCAAAAACAATATTCTACCTATGCAGTATATTTTCAAAAACAGTATTTTATTTAACCTCCACTGTATTGCCTTCATCAGAAACACATTTTCCGAGGTCATGGCACCAAGCTGGATGTAGAACTCACACACCAAGATTTTATGGGCTCTCTCTCTCTCTCTGTCTCTTCACATGGGATTTGAAAGACTATTTGAAAACCTTGGCAATCAGAACTAAACAGGTGATTTATATTTTGAACAGAAGTTAATATTGGTTCTTCTTTCATTCATGACCTTTACTGGTCCTTGTTTCTAACTGCTGAATTTGTAGTCTTTCTCTATAATGATCTCATTATTTACCCATTATTTCAGGGTCGTGAATTCAATTCCACTCTTTCAGTACATTTCAATTAACATTAATTGAGTGCCCAAGGGGTGCATGACTCTTTTTAGGCACTGTGAGGAAAATTGTCAATTGATTTTCTCTTAATAGGTGTTGAAATCAAATAGTTCCTGCTGGGCACTGCAAAGTGAAGAGAGTATTTACCAGAAGTCAGTTAACTTGCCAATTCCCAACCAGCTTTACTTAAGACACTTGAGTGTAGAGAACTAATGCTGTCTATGAAATAAATAGGTGATGGTAGAATTAAACCTTGTAAAGGGATCTGATTCATTTGATAATATTTTATGCAGCAGTTATACCCTAACCAAAATGCCTTTGTCATCCTATTAATAATTGTGGCATAGATACCTCCCTCCCTGCCCAGAACACAGGTTTCTAATATGACAGATTTAAAATAATTTTTAAAAAAAGTCTTCACCACACAATTGCAGTGAACAATAACTGACTCTTAGATGGACCAACCAGCAAACAAATCAACAAACAGGCAAACCCAACCTTAATCAACGTGCTAAAACTGTATCCCAGTCACACTGGCATGTTGAATTGAATAATCATATTTTATGCAGCCCATGTAGACATTTGCATTTCTACAATCAGAATATTACCTGCTCAACTCGTCAGCTTCTTGCTGAAGGTTCTGTGCATGATCAATGGCTTCTCGGACTAAATCATGACTGAGGTTACTTAGGTTAGATAGTTTTCCTTGTAGTTCATTTTTGGCTCCATCTATTTCTGCATAGATCCCTGATGCATTCTAAAGAAAAAAAATTAAAAATGAGTTGAGTTTAGAAGAACACAAAACGTTGCTTCCCAGGGCACACAAAAGGTCATCTCTATTCTTGTTTATTGTGAAGTTTAGTACATTTCAGGCCAGGTCAAGTCTAAAGTATTAGAAGTAGGTATTTATCTACTTCTGCACATCACCAGCTATTTCTTCTCTGTTGATTGCTTCTCTAGCATTCATGCGTGTGCTACCTTTTCAGATCTAAAAACAAAGCAAACAAGACCAAACAAAACCCTCTGCTCTCCACGCATCTCCCCAATATTACGACACTTCTTTTCTGTTCTCTTCACAGGAAAATAGTTCAAAAAAAGAAAGTTGATTATGTCTCTATTTTCTCATTTTCAAGCCCCTATTTTGACCTATTCCAGTCTGGTTTCTATCCCATTGCCCCACTGAAACAGAATTTCAATTAATGCCATCTGAGTTATCAAATGGACGTCGTTCAGTTCTCATCTTATTTGACCTCTCAGCTCCGTGTCACGTGGTTGACTACTCCCTTCCTGAAACTCATTTTGTACATGGTCGCCCCTGGTTTTCAATCCAACCACAGACCCTTGATCTCAGCTAAGGATAACACAGCTGTGTGAATGGGAGCTCCCGAAAACCCATGATGTCCAGCCTTGGCTGGGCCCTCAGTGCTGAAAAGAGATTTGCTTTCCTAGTCACCCAAGCAGTGATTCTAAACACTGTCATCATTCCCGAGTCAATAAAATCTCCCTCCTTCACCCCATCTAACTCTAAACAGATTTTCCTTTATTTGGAAGATACAAACTAACCGCACGCTTGGAGTTTCCTCCCTATGAAGGGAGCTCAACTAGTGAAACTCCAGACTTCTCCCCCTGTTCCTCACTCTGTTCCTGTGAGGGGGGAGTGATTGATTTGATTGGTCATTTTTTTCTTGGAGATGGGGTCTCGCTATGTTGCCCAGGCTGGTCTTGAATTTCTTCAATCCTTAGCCTTCCAAAGTGCTAGGATTACAGGGATGAGCCACCACACCTGGCCTGATGAGTTTGGGAAGAGGAACTCTGCTCGACTCCGCCCTCCCTCCTCCCTGCAGAGCCCCAGATTTCCTGTGTTTCTCCCTGTGAAGACTGCCTCAGGCAGACCTCCCTCTGAGCCTTCCCATGCTGCCGTTGGGGTGGGCACCGCTGTCTCCTTCTGGGACCACGAGCAGCCCCACTCGGCCAAGGGGCTTGAAGACACACCTTCCACTCAGCGGCATCCGGAAGAGGTAACATCCTCGGGCTCCATGTTAACTATTTTATGTATGTTTCCACTTGCTTGGAATTTGGGTTCTGGAGCGGAGTACTATGTATGGTAGCCCCTCAAGAGACTCCAACACCACAAACGATTTCCCCAACTTTTGGCTACCGTTCCGCAGCTCACCCCCCAAGCCCCATTTGTGCATTGATAGCTACATCTCTATATACATTTTTTTCCAATTTAAAGAGGAAAAAGTGTTATTTTTTTGGTATGTTGTGCTGCCCATTCTCTCAGTTGCCTTGCTTTTTGTTCTTCTTATTCCCTAGCTACAAACTGTTCTCAGACATAAACAGACCCACATGTCTCCCATTAAAAAACAAGTAAACTGGCTGAGTGCAGTGGCTCCTGCCCGTAACCCCAGCACTCTGGGAGGCTGAAGCAGGAGACTCGCTTGAGCCCAGGAATTTGAGACCAGCCTAGGCAATACAGTGAGATCTCGTCTCTTAGCAACAACAACAACAACAAAATTAGCTGGGCGTGGTGGCACACACCTGTAGTCTCAAATACTTGAGAGGCTGAAGTGGAAGGATCGCCTGAGCTCAGGAGGTCAAGGCTGTGGTAAGCCATGGTTGTGCCACTGCATTACAGCCTGGGGGACAAAGACCCCATCTCAAACAAACAAACAAGCAAACAAAACAATAAGAACAAAACACACACACACACACATATACACACACACACATGTACAAAAAGACAAAAACAAAACAAAACTTACTCTTTGACTCTAAATTCCCTTCTAGCTTCTTCTCTTGCTTAGACAGAGTGCACATCACAGAAATGGTTCTGGTTAAGGCTCCCAATGCCTGGCCCCAAGTTGTCAGATTCATTTGATGTCTTCTCACCTTTATTTACTGGGTCTGTCTCTTGCTTGTGACAGTGTTGGTCACTGTCTGCCTTAAAACGTTTTTCCCCTCAAACCTATAATCCCAGCACTTTGGGAGGCTGAGGCAAGAGGATTGCCTGAGCCCAGGGATTCAGAACCAGCCCAGGCAACTTGGTGAGACCTTGTCTCTACAATAAACCAAAAAATTAGCATGCTCCTGTAGTTCCAGCTACTGGGAAGGCTGAGGTAGAAGGATCGCCTGAGCCCAGCAGGTTGATGCTGGGGTGGCTGTGAGTGTGCCACTGCAATCCAGCCTGGGCGACTGAATGAGACTATGACTCAAAAAAAAAAATTTTTTTTCCCCTTGCTTCTGGGATTCTGCTTCTCCGACATCTCTTCTTTCCTGACCAGGAAAGACAACTCAGAAGTGAGTATTCTTCTGGGATTGACTGCCAGCCCCTTTCTCTCCTGAGTGCCCAGCTTCTCTCGCTGAGCCAGTCTTTTGGCCTTCTAACCCACCCTCCACCAACCTACAGGAAAGCTGATCTTTCTATTTGGTACATCTGATCACATGACCCCCTTTCTCAGAACCAGCCCATTGCTTTGCAGGCATAAACCCAATTCCTAACATGGCTTCCTCAACGGGGCCCCTCCTCTCTCATCAGAATCACAATTCCCACCATTCCCACCCACCACGTCCCACGGCTCAACTTTGGCTGACTGATTATAGTCTTAATGCTCCCTAATTTTTTCTGGCCCTTGTACCTTTACACATACACTTTTCCGTGTCTGGAATAATTTTCTTTTCTGTTTGCTCTACCTGGAAAAGTCCTACTCATTCTTCCAAATTCAGCTCAAATATCACTTCCTTGATGTAGCCAGCACTAACCTCTTCAGGATGAGTTGAGTGTTGTCATGTTTCTATTATTCATGTATCCCATTACTGTCATCATCTTACACGATTATTTAGCTTACCGGATCACACAATGTTAGAAGGCAAGAACTGAGCTTAATTTATTTTTGTATGCCCAGAAAGTCGCACAGTCTCTGGCACATAGGACTTATTTTTATGGAGACAATATTAAGCCTCTAGCCATTTGGCTGGCCATACGGGGAACAATACTTGGGGAAAAAAAAGGTTTTAATTGTGTAAGCAGAAAAAATACCATGGTAATTCCACCTTTACTCATTCATTCATTTAACAAATATTCTGTTTGCCTACTATGTGCCGGGTGCTCTTTTAGGGACTAGAATGCCTGTGGACACAGTCTCTCCTTTCAAGGAATTGACAATTTAGTGGGAAGATAAACACACAGTAAACACACTATCCAATAAGTTAACAAACTACTACCAGGGAGTGAAAGGTATTTTGAAAACCATATAGCAGGTGGGATGGGAGGAGTGATTGAGGGTAAGAGGGACAGCAGGTGCAAAGGTCCAGAGGCAGGAATAAGTATGATGTGTCTGAAAAACAGAGAGAAGTTTGGTGGGCTGGAGCATAGTGAGTGGGGCATGAGGTCAGAGAGGTGGGCCCAAACCAGGCCACTTAGGCCCACTCAGGGCCATGATAAAATGAGCTTGTTTCTTACTATTAAGTGTCACTGAGGCTGGGCGTGGTGGCTCACATCTGTAATCTGAGGACTCTGGGAGGCGGAGGCAGGGAGATTGCTTGAGCCCAGGAGTTTGACCACCCTGGACAACATAGCAAGACCACGTCTCTACCAAAAAAAAAAAAAAAAATTAGTCAGGCATGGTGGCAAGCACCTCTAGTCCCAGCTAATGGGAGCCTGTGGCAGAAGAATCACTTGAGCCCAGGAGGTCAAGGCTGTGATGAGACATGATCATGCTGCAGTACTCCAGCCTGGGTGACAGAGTGAGATCCCAATTCAAAAAAAAAGTGTCACTGGCGGTTTTATGTAGTAGAAATGATGTCATTTGATTATGCTTTTAGAGGGTGGTCCTGCTACTAGGAGAATGAGGCTTGAAGGACAGGCAGGAGGCAGATGAATTGAGAGGGAAGAGGCTAGGAGAGAGGTACAGTAAATACAGCAGAGGGGGTCTCCATGTGGCCAGGGGATTACTGGAGTGGACATTGTAGAGCAAGTAAGAGAGGCGTGGGGCTCCAGGAGGGAGGTGCTTGAAATGGCGTGTTGGGGGGAGGTGCAGTTATTGATGGTAAGAACTGGGCATGGCCATAGGAGGGACAGCAGAGGTGACCATAGGAAAGGCGTGCTGGTGAGAGAAGTTGAGGCAAGGAGGTCGGAGTTGGTGGTCTCACCCCTATGGATTCCAATGGGAGCCAGGATGGAGAGGACAGGGAGCTTGGTGCTGAAGTGCTCAAAGGATGAGGCAGTGCTCAGATGACCAAAGTGATGTCATTTGAAATTGTCATAAAGACGAGCCAAGAGTAATTTCATGATGGTTTGGCTCCCTGCGTTTTACTGAAAAATTTCTCCTTTACAATTTTGACTTTTGTTAATTTTGACTGCCAGATTTATTCAACACACAACTCTATGAGTCAAGAGTGAATAGGCTGGGCTGAGGTTAACACTTTCCAGAGTTTTCTGTGATGGTATCTGTGCTATTGAATAAATCAGCTACCAGCTGAATGTGGCACTGAGGACTTGAAATGTGGCCAAGGTGGCCAGGCTCGGTGGCTTAGCCTATAATGCCGGTACTTTGGGAGGCTGAGGCAAGCGGATTGCCTAAGCCCATGGGTTTGTGACCAGCCTGGGCAACTTGGCGAGACCTCGTCTCTACAATAAATTAAAAATTAGCCGGGTGCGGTAGTTCCGGCTACTTGGAAGGCTGAGGTGGAAGGATAGCTGGAGCCCAGCAGATTGACACCGGGGTGGCCGTGAGAGTGCCACTGCACTCCAGCCTGGGTGATAGAGTGAGACTGTAACTCAAAAAAAAAAAAAAAAAAAAAAAAAAAGAAATGTGACTAATGCGTCTGAAGAATTAAATTTTTAAATTTTATTTAAGTAATTTAAATTTAACTAGTCATATGTGGCCAGTAGCCACCGTACAGTGTAAGAAACTGAAAAAATTCAGTTGCCTGATCTCATTTTTATAATGTCTGCCAGCCTGATAGATACGAATAGGATTTGATTATTCTTCTGTGACACTGGGCTGCTGTTCTAACCTGCTATAAACACAAACCTGAACTAGCCACATGTTCCTTACCCTTATTATATCATCAAGTTCCGAAAGAGTCAGACGAGGCGTTGTCAGAGAATCCACAGATGTGCTCAGAGAAGCGTTCACCACCTCTGCCTGTTCCCTCAGTCTTTCGTGTTGTTTCTGTAGTAAGGAAGAGCAAGGAACAAAGGACGTGAATGCAACTGCATCTCTAGGGAATGCCCCAGGGAGAGTGGCAAATGTAAATGTCAGTCTGCTGTCTCCGGACCGGACCAATCTGGATTCATAGCCCAGTTCTGTCCTTGCTGTGTGCCTTTGGGAACGCTACCTGTCCGATGCTCAGTGTTCTCATTCATAATGCGGAGATAAACAAAAATAAGCACCTGGGGAGATTCAAAACACTTCATTATGACTATTGCTTATAAGACCAGCATCTCAAAGACAGCATTTCAGAGAGGGCATGCAACTCTTTTTAACCATAGTTTACATGGGAACTTTGGAGACAGAATTGAACATAGGCATTGTATTCGCAGTCACTGGAAAATGAATTAATTCAAAAAGCATTTATTGTGTGCCAATTTGGGGTCTGGCACCAACAGCCCATTTGGACAGGAACAGAGTACATACAAAATAGTCTTAACTCCCTTTAAGAATTAAAAATGGTCCCATTATCAAGCACAGAATTATAATTTTGCTTCATACTCCTCTAAAGTCTTCATGTTAGATGCTTGGACTTTCTGAGAAAGGAAATTTCCCCGCTGTTAATACATTTTTTGACAGATACTTTAGTTTCTACTTTTCACTTTTGGGTTACAGAGGTAGAGATGCTGTATTTTGAAGAACTATTATATTACGGCTTCAAAGGAGTTCAGAGTTTGCAAGTGACACAGAATGAAATTTTAGGAGGGAAAGTAAAAGGCTCATTTTACAATTTGAGCAAAAAATGGGTTGCAGTTACTGTAGAAATAGTAATTTAGGTTGGAGTTGAAATCTACATGATGGTATAATCTAGGACATTATCGAAATAATGATAAAAGGCTAGATTGAGATGGAAATACTTTAAAACTTTCTAAGATCATCTTAATGTCCTTTCTTGCTCCCTGCAGCCTTTCCTGATGTAGTGGAAAAGAGAAATGGAACCTATCTTCTCCAGATAGGTTGCTAGAGGGTAGACTTGGGTCTAGAGACAGAAAAGAATACCTTTTGAACGAACACCAGGACACTTAAAAAAATCAATTTCCCCTCAATATCTATCAAGCTTAATACAGCGCAACCATCTAGAGACCATTCCTCTTATCTCTACAAGGAGAGGTAATTACGCAGCTCTGCACAAAAGCAATGCTGTAAAATATGTGTACTAAAGTATACAGAGAAAGGGAGAGGAAAAGGTTGGTATTATGCAGCTCTCACAGAACTGTGTTCCGTTTACAGGGTCTGAGCTATGACCCTCTGTACACTCGTATCTGGGTTGCTGCAAGAGAACACCGTCAACACCCTGAAGTCAGAGCCAAACTTCAAAGCTATGTGCTAACAGCACTATGTGACAAGCCCATTTGTAGGAGATGGAAAGTGATAGCTTCGAGTTAATAGGTTTCCCCCCCTCATCATATATAACATTCAACAGAGATGAATAAAATCAGCCTTGAAACAAAGATATTCCCACAGAAAGATGGCCACCTTGAACAAAATGATGTTTTGAAAACTAATAATTATGAAAATGACATAATTAGCACTATTCAGCATGCTTCAGCATCTATATCACATATGCAAAAACCAGCAGTGTTTAGTAATTTAGAGGTTCAAGTTGGTATGAAATAAATAAGAGTATTTACAGTGAAGAAAAACCAGTGTAAACAAGTCATTTCTGTGTTACTTAAGAGCGCTCCATGCCTTTGACCACCCACCTGTTCATCAACAAATGGAACACATGCAAGATAACATGTTTGGTGTCAGGAAGATATAATCTGTGCAAGCAGGAATGCTGCCCTTCTGGTGCTTACAATCTAGTGGAAAGACCAGACGCATACCAACACACACACACAGACACACTCACACACACCACAGTTATGCATCCAGCAATTAGTGGAGCATGGAAGAACACATGCTGAGTGTGATGGGTTCCTAGGGATCACTCCAGGGGTCCAAGCAATGGTTGCACCAGTAGAGAGGAGGGAGAGAGGGACTCCTGGCAGTCAGGGTTCTTCACCTGGGCCTAAGGTAGACTACCTGAACTTGTCCGCCAATCTTATATGTGTGAACAAGTGCATGTTTTTCTCATGTCAGGAACATGTGTGTGTGTCTTCCACAGTTCACACTGGATTCTTTAAGGGATGTGAGAGACCACCAGAATGTGTGAGCCACTGGACTCAGAGAGCAGTTGAGGCATGCCACAGAGGAAGAGATTTCACTTAGCTTAATGGCTGGATAGAAACATGCACAGATGAGAGAGATCATGGCAAAGGAAACAAGAAAAAGTGCATGGTCTCCAATGGCTGGGAGGCAGGTTTTGTGGGGAAGTCAAGAAACACCCCTGGAACAGTGGGCTCGGACCATGGATGGCTGTGCAATGGACCTTTCTTACATGGCAAGCCGTAGGAGGCTTTTGACGAAGGTTGACTATATAGTTTCTATACAATTAGAGAGAGGCCTTGAAATCTGACTTAGTGGTAATCTGTAGAGGAGAGAAGCGGGGAGCCCAGGCAGGAGGCGGACAAAGCATGCTCAGCGAGACACATAGGGCTGGAGCACTCACTGCTCACGGACCCCTGAGGAGGAGGGGTTGGCCTGGAGCCTGGAGATCTGGAAGGAAGGGGAGATCCCTGGATGGGAAGGAGAACATTAGAAAGGGAAATTGGAGGGAAAGAGCTGATATTTTAGCAGATAACAGTGGGGCATAACCACGTGACTCTTTTTTCAGACAGCTGCAGATGTGGGGCTCAGTCATGAATAGGGATGCAGACTCCCAAATTCCTGTGGAGGATGGAAGCAGGGAGGTCAGGTGGAGTCACTGAGGGGAAGATGAGGGCAAAGGGGTGCAATTTCAATGTTAGCTCCGAAGGTCGGGAGGGGATGGCAACCTGAGATGGAGCAGGACTTTCCAATGCCTCACTGCTATGCTTTTCTCTTTCAGAACTCTTGTTCATGCTGTTCATTTGTACTCAGTGGAAGAGTTTGTTTAGCAAAGCTAAAATGAGGCCCACCATCTGCCTGAATCCGCAAAATGCCAAATTCCTGGTTGTCACACACGAGGTTTTTTTTAAAAATTATGCATAAGAAAAGTTTACTTAGAAACTACTTTTTGTTTAGAATCGAAGTGTCTTCATACAGGTGACACAGTCCACTTGCTTGTTACATTAACAAAGTCCTGTGAGCCCTGACACATGCTGACATTCACCAACCATGAGCACATCGGCTGGTTTATGCCTATGCAGAGACTTTTATTCTTAGTTCATTGATTGTGCCTTATCCTTTCTCACTGCAGACTTTACAAAGGACTTTTGATGGCAAGATCCACTCCTAAAAATACATCAAAGGAGAACTTAGCATGTTAACTCACAATATGCTGGCATGTGTTCTCTAGTACAGGTCTCGGTAGAAGACAAAGCACTTGCAGACACTGACAACGCAGTCTACAAGAACCGCATGCGGTTTACCGCTACAAGGAGTCAACGGTCTTGCTTTTTCTCAGTCATTAACTTCACTTTCTGCAGTTAAGGGGACTGCTGTGGTCTGGCTGGGGTCTCCTGCGTGCCATGGCCTGCCTTTGTCTTACCAGGACTGGTCTGGGTTGGCAGGTCCACTTTCCCCTTCAGACCCTCAGTACTGAACATGAATCAGGGTCTGCATCCGGGAATTGTTGCATGAGGTTGCAGGGTTGTTGTACTCTTACTTAAACACCCTGAATCCTCTCTTGGGAATATAACACTATTATTTTATGAGCTAGGGGTATGGGCTTTCGCCTCTCAGGATGAGAAGGATCACTTATTACTTAGTACGAAAAAGAGGTCATCAATGAACTTGGGCACAGTCAGACACAACTGCAGAAACTCCACATTGGAAAGTCCTTAAGGTTTTCATTCAATCAACACATGTCTATGAAGGTGTTATTTTGTGCCAGGCATTGTGCTAAATGCTTTCAAGGATTCAAAGATGAAGAAACGACTTCCTGACTTTGGAAACCCCTAGTTCAGGGGGAAGACAGATCCATGAGCAGAAATCACAACACAGAGGCAAAGTTATGCACAAGGCATGGTGGGCCTGGGTTAGGGGTGGGTCTGTAGGAGGTGGTGCCTGGAGACCTAAAGGATGGGTGAGGTTAGCCAGGTGAGGAGAGGAGAAAAGGAGATCTCCATTCTAGGCAGGGGGATTACTGGCAGTGTGATACTGTCTGACCTGAATGCAAAAGATGAGGCTGAGGAGGCTGTAGGGTCAGATCAGAGAAGGTTCCAAATGCTGTGTGAAAGAGCACTGAGTGTCCTACAGCACAGTGTCTTTCAAATGTTGGTAACCGTGATTCACACTAAGGAATGCATTTGATGGCGTGACCCAGCACACATATGTAAGGTAGAAATGTAAAGCCACACCTTCTCCGTGTTGCGCCTTAATATTTTCCATTCCATTTCCTTTTATATTTTTCTTTAAAAAAATTCTGATGACAACCCTCCAAATTTATTGTATAACTCACTAAATGGTTCACAAGCTCTGGTGTCAGAAGCAACACTCTAAGTGGTGAGAAGATGAAGGGTTTGGAGGCGAGGAAGCAGTCACTGTCAGACCTTGATTTATCCACTACTAGGCATTTTCCCTGCAGGCCAGGGAGGGTGGCTTGGAAGGGAGCGAGAATAAGGAGAGAGAAGAGGGGGCTATTTTGGTTGGAAAATGACAAAGGCCAGAACTAGAGACATTGCAGAGGGATGGAAAAGAAGGAAGAGAGCTCTAAAACTGTGCAGACGGTGAAATCACGGATCTTGATTGACTTGGTGTGAAAGGGTGAAGCTTCAAGAGCAAGGCAAGTCCCATCAACTATCTTGGAACACCATTTAGTGTTATACTTTTATTGTGTGAGATCATCATGCATTTGTTTAACAAAAAATGCTATCCTGACAACTATTACTCCAAAACATTTTGACTAAGGGTTTCTCCTATTAGAAAACAGTTGTGATGAGGGTACTTTGCTTTTATTTAGGAAATGTTATGACTCTTACAGAGGGTCCATGATGAGGGAGGTCAGGGCAGAGAGCCTGGTTTAAGTTGATTTTGCTGACCCTGAAAAATACATAAGTGAATTAGCGAACTTGCTCATAGTTGGTTTCTATTTGTTCACATTGTTTCTCCCTCGAATCCTTATAAATCCACTCAAACATGCACGGGTCGTCCTATGGGCAGGTGGTTATTGTGAGTACATGCGTCGCTTGGAGCAGACATGCAGCCACTACCAGTGGTCAGCCCTCTAGGTGTGGGCATGCACACATCTGCCACAGGATGACCACCTTTGCAAGCTGTGGCCAGGTGTGGGAGTTTTCCTCACCTCTTTGCATTGATAAAGCCTGAGCCTTTATCTCCTTATCTCTGCAGCTGCTGACCAGTGGGACTGTGAGATTTGCTTATCGTGCCATTCCCAAAATTACACCCAGAACATGTGGTTCTGGGTTGTTTTGGTGTTCTAGTGTTCTCAATATTTAAAAAGTTACATGGATCTACCATTTGATCCAGCAATCCCACTCACTACTAGGCATTTACCCAAAGGGACAGGACTCAGAGGTCATTACATAAAAAAGACACCTACACCTGCATGTTCAATGCAGCCCAATTCACAAGGATGTGGAATAAATCCAAATGCACATCAACCGACCAATGGATAGAGAAAATGTAGTATGTACACAGCATGGAATACTATTCAGCTATCAAAAAGAATGAAATGTCTTTTGCAGCAACTTGGATAGGATTGGAGACCATCATCCTAAGTGAGCTAACACAGGAACAGAAAACCAAACATGTTCTCACTTAGAAATGGGAGCTAAACTAAGGATATGCAAAGTCATCGAGAATGGTGTCATGGACACTGGAGACTCAGAAGCGGAAGCGGGAAGAGGCAAAGGGACAAAAAAATCACCTATCAGATACAGTGTGCCCAGGTAGGGTGGTGGGTACACTTAAAATCCAGACTTCTTTGCCACTTTACAATGCAACCATGTAACCAAAAGCTATTTGGACCTCCAATGCTATAGAAATAAAGCCCCCCCACCACCAAAACCCACCCAAAACAAAGCTATGCATTGTTTACCCACTCACAATTGCAGCAGAACCAGATACACGGACACAAGCACCAGAGCAGATGTGTTCTCACCAAAGCAAAAACTCAACAATTCCCTGCTTTCTACTTGATGTTGGGACACACACTTAAACTCGTAATTCACAGCAATGAAAATGCAGCAGTGTTTTAAAAATATGACCTATACCAATATTTAAAAACGGTTACTCCGACTGTCCCTGCTTGGTGTAACTTCACATTGTCTATGCCTGACTCCCTGAATGTACCTCGTGGTCCCGCTGCCTGGCCGCTGTGGCCCTGTTCATGTCCTCAGCGTCCCTGACGTGGTTGAGGGCCTGGTCGAGTGACTCCTGGAGGTCTGACAACTTGGCGTTGTAGTCGTCCAGCTGCTCCAGGACGACGGGAAACAGGGCGCGAGTCTCGTTGTGCAGCCTCTGCCAACTCTCGGCCTGGCTGAGCACTGGGAAGACATGGAGACACAGCTCAGCCGGCCTCTCCCGTTTCCTTCTGTCCCTCCTGTCCCTTCTGGCATGAGCAAAGCTGCGACACTGTTGGGCCGTGCTTCCTTTAGTGATTGAGATGGAAGCTGCAGCTCACCAAAACAGCCCACGTTTTAGATTTGAAGTAAAAAATTGCTATTGTGTAGGGTTTGGGAGCCCCTGTTATGCTCTGTGCGAAAACTGTACCATTATGTTATGCTTGCTATTACCCAGATTGCTAATAATTTTACCATGTAAAGGGGACTTGGATATGCTACATGTAGCTTTGACTGCTCAAAATAACCAGCATTATCCTGTCTTTAACAAGGCGAAATGCTGTTCGTAACCTCTCATTTTCTCTATTTTCTCCAGGCAACTGTTTTTAGTTATCTGCATTAGGCCAAACCCAAACTGTGATCTGAGGTGGAATAAAGATTAAAGATAGGCTATTCTTAAACCTTGTATGCATTCTTTGCTCAAAGGCACATGTGTTGACTAGGTGACTTAATTCTATTTTTCTTTAGGGAAGATCAGTCTGGCATGTGGAGATTTTGTATTTTCTTTTGTCACTGTAAGCGGAAGACACAAGTTCATGACTGAGTAGTGAAAGTGGTTGAAAACAGATTTGGATAGAAGGAGGCTAAGGGGGAGGTGTGACTGGTCCCATTTCCCCAGGGCAGTCTTGCTCAATTTCAAAACAGGCAAGGGCTTCGAAGCCTCTGCTGTGACGTAAGAGTCCAGTTTTTCTGACTGTCAGACTCAGAACCAGGGCCTGAGATTTTTCTCTGGTTCTTACTGTTTTTAAGATTTTACACATTTGTGACCACAATAAATCTTAATATCAATAATGTTCTTCTTCTATGGTACCCACAATAATTGTTAGTGCAAGTTGACGGAGATACTTGGGAGAAAAATGGCCTCATGCCCTTTAACTTTTTTGTGTCACTGGTCCCTTTGCAATCTGTTGAAGTCTTCAGACTCCTTCTTACAATGTGTCTTAAAATGCATAAAATAAAATATATAAAACTTAAAAGGAGATCAATATATTTAAAAAACCAAACTGGTGGTATCATAGCATATGTGCTTATGAATTGATGCATTAAGTAACAAGATCGAGGGGTGGATCTAATTAGTACCATCATTTTGTGTTATCGATGAATTTAAATGGTACTGTAAAATATCAGCAACAGCTAAAACATGACGTGCAAATCTGTGACTTCTTTGTTAACTGAGTAGATTAAAATGAACACTATTTCTTTGCAGTTCTGCCCATCGAGAGTGGAGTCTATCTCCTCATCCCTTGAATCTGGGCTGGTCTTGACCAACAGAATGAATGTAATATTGCTGAGTTGCAAGCCACGCCTCAAGAGTCCTTGCAATTTCTATTCCTGTCATTTTAAAAGACTGCAGCCATGTGAACATGCCAGGGCTAGTCTCATTGAGGTAAGACCCCACCAGGTGGGAGAGGCCCAGCCTTCTCAGGTAACCTCAGTGAGCTCAGTCAATAAACGACTCCTGGAGCAGAGATGTGTCCAGCCAAAATTGCCAACCCATGAAACCATATACAAATCAATGGTTAGTGTCGTAAATGAATATGTTTGGAGTGGATTGTCTATAATTGATAGCTGATACAGTGACCAAGTCACAGATTCAAAAATACTACTGTGGCTGGATGCCTCCCTGCATCATGAAAGGAAATGTTAAATTTCCACTGGAGGTTAAAGTTATTAAGTCATTCATGGACCTCACAACATGAATGTTGCTGGATTTGTAGCCTTTCTGCCTTCTCGGTACAGTAGGAATTGGTTCTCCTTGGCTCTCTTCTGGGAATTGGTTCCCTTTGGCCTCTCTTCCCTGTCTTATATGTTTTCACCAGCTGCTATAGATTCCTGGTGGAATCTCAGCTGTTTCTCAAGGGCTCAAAGTTGGCCTGAATCTAAAGGTCTCAAATGATTCCCCAAGGCCACGTACGAATTCTAAATAGCTCAGAATGCTAGGAATTGGTTGCTTTGTTCCAATGTTGACCTGTGGCTTGGTGTCGACCCCTGGGCAAAGAGAACAGATATGTGTTGGGACCGCTATGAGGAGAAAACACCTACATTCGTGGGCCTCGTCAGCCTCCTCATCTACAAGCTCCCGCTGGGTGAGGAATGGTTCACGGCGTCTGATCTCCTCAAGCATCTTCTGGGCCAACACCAGCTTTTCAGAGATTTCCTCGGGGCTAAGTTCCTGTTCTTCCCCGTAATAGAGCATCTTGTTGTTGATCTCTGGAAGGAAGAACATGGTGAATCAAGGCAGCAGGAAGAGATGACTGGGCGCTGGGGACCCAGGGAGCAAGGGCTGCTGAGCAGAGGACAGTGCTGACCTTGAACCAGAAAGAGAGGCTCATCCAAAGCCAGCTGATGCTCAAGAGGGGAGTACTGGTGTGTGTTGGGGTTCATCGTGTGTTCTAAGGAGAGGAAAAGCCCCAGGAAACCCTTCTCGTCTGCTTCTCATGCAATGTCTTCAGAATGAGAATTGGCTCATACAAAGCCCATGCGGCTTCCATCCTCAGTGGGCTTTCACAGTGATTTGAGAATGTTAATATCTAACATTAAGTATCGTGCCTTAGTATTTAAGGTCTTTGATCAACCTTTTATCTAACACGCTTAACTTGGAGAAAATGTTCAGAGACATCTCCTGTCATTTGTCAGTTGTGTTGGAGTTATTAATTATATTGTAGACAAAGATTTGACCAAAGCTCCGAGTCAATTAACAAGAACATATTGAGAGTTGTCCAAATAAGTCTTTCCAATTGCTTTACAGACTAGGTATAAAATAGGGATTTGTTATAATATGATAGCTTCTGCTCATTAATATTTAGTTTTGGCAGGTGCTATTTGCCTTCTCCTGTTTGACTACCCTGAGTCATTTTCACACATTTGTAAGCGGGGTGGAGAATTTTAGAACTGGAGGGACTGGCAGGGCTCAGAGGGATTGGGTGTCCTGTCTAAACACCAGCAGAGTTGGGATAGTTTCCCACTCTCTCATTCCTATGACCTATGATCAGAAGAAAGGTAGGCAATCATCACCTCGTCCTATGGCAACTCTAGCAGGAAGCATTTTATCTTCTGGGCATAAATGAGATTGTGTGTCTGTGGTTTACTAAGATCTATATGGTTGGCCAAACAAGATGGGTAAACAAACGCCAGTGTCCTATAAATCATACCAGAATAATGGGCTGTATTTTATGTGGACGGTAGCCTGAAGGTCACCGGCAGCTGTTTTAGAGATGCTTGGGGATAAGGAATGACACACAATTGTTGTATAGCACCCCAGAATTCTGAAGGAAGGGAGACAAATGGAGGAAGAAGTTTTTAATGCCACAAATATTACTGAGAGAGGCATAGGGATATGAAGATATGTTAAAAAACAACTATGAAGGGATTAAATGTTCACTTTTTGAGTAAAGTCTAAAGTATTACTCTCCAAAATAAAGCAAATATATTTTTCCTCAGCTCCAGCACTTGCAATGCTTAATTCTTTGACATGTTGATGAAAATACATATAAAATTTTAGCTTGTTTTTTTTTTTAGCCATGTGCAGTATAGATTAGAAAAAGGAAATACAGGCAATAGCATTTTTGCTTTTGGTTTTTGGAAACTATCCTACATTATTCTTAAAAAAGTAAAAACTTAGACATTATTATTTCCCATTTACATTTCTTTTATATTTTTTCATCCTTTCCTATTCTTAATGGGTCAAATAAGAGGATTCAGGTTCTTTCCAAAAGAAATACCTTTGAATAAAAGTTTGGGTAACAATAACAAAGTCAGATCTTTTTCCCTGAATGGCTTTCTAGGGTTTTGGTGTTAAGTGCTGCCTATAAGGGCATTTATTTATTTATTACTTGGATGAGGTCATCTAATCTTCTAGGTTTAATCTTACTTTTTGTACAAATCAATAGTAACTCTAAAATGCAACAGGAAAAGACTATTTTATCTGTAAATGAAAAAGTATGAGATGTGGGAGGAGATGTGAAATGATGTGTGAGGAGTGCTTGAAATGCATGTCATTTGTTTTTATTGTTTATTACAGGCACCAAAGGAAACGTGACACATGATTAATCCTGGATTTATATATCCCTTTGCCTGGAACATGACCCGATACCTCAGTATAAAGACATGAATCTCCCACTGTGGGTCCCTTTATTGCCACTGTGCCCAAAGATGCACTTGGTATTATCATCTAGTACTTAATACATAGTGTAATAAAAACTATGGAAGTACACACACTGGATCTTAGCAGACTCTCACCCAAGAAAATTCTCTTTATTCTGAAGCAAATGAAATCCCCTGTCTTCTGTTGGTAATTTCAGACAGCTTTTAGTGCACTATTAAGATAGTCTTCCAGATGCAGCTTGCACTCATCAGAAGTGAGTGCACAAACAAGTAAACCTCCAAGAAGGAAGGGACAAGCCGTCACAATGCTTTAGGACAAAGAACTCCCCCTGCCCCCTCCCCTTCCTTCTGGGCTGGGAACCCGAGCATGTTGCCTGACTGGCCTTTGGGAAAGAACATGGTAGACACAGCTTGAGACAATTTGGACCAGCTGTTTTCTGCCAGTCTAAAGGCAATGTCTTCTCTGCAAATAAACCAAGAAAAGTCTATGACTCCTACTCAACTCTTGCTTTTTAGAGACACCATAGCATGTAATCTCCTGTACTGAAAAGGCATCCTGGCATTCTACCTCTGTGAAATGCCTAAAAAGGGGATGATTTTGTATATTAATTCTTGCACATCAATGGATAGTAAGTAGAGAAGAGCACTCAGAAATCCCGTATAAACAAACTTGAAACAAAGACCTTAGACATGTTTAAACCTATAATACTCTAACAGCAGGTTCCTGGCACATAGTAAACATTAATGGTGGCCATTATTTTTATCATTATTAATAACACAAATGTCTCCTTGACTTTGAGCTGAACCAGAAGAGACTACATTTACCTTGGATTTTATCCCTCATCTCGTGGGCTTGCTCGACAAGCTGAGTGGCATGGTCGATGGTGTCCATGCTTTCCTTCTGAACCAGCTGCCCCTTTCTTGAGGCTTGATTTTCCTACAAATAATCCACATAAACGATACATTAAATTTATGAGAAAGGAATGTTGTGTATGTGCATGTGAGGGTGAATGGGCATCATGCATTCTGTGGAAATAAATTTTCCTGGCATGGGAAAATTCTATAATGTGGAAAATGGTTCCAGAAATCATATATGAAGGCTGATGTGATGACCAGTTTCAGAATTGCAGGATGCTATGAAATCCGATGCTATTTCTATGCCATTAGTCATAGTTCAAGCCAAACCAACTGCCCTTCCATATGTAATTTGTCCTTTGAATTTTTACTGTATCTCAAGAATGCCAGCCTAGGAAATTGTCCATGTGTGCTGATCATTTTGACTGAAGAGCTGAAAGATTCAAAGAGAAAATGGTTGAAAAAGTAGGCAGACCTTGAAATGCACTGTGCTTCCAGGGGCTCGTGGGTGGTCCAACCACTGCTGAAACTGAATTACTGCAGAGATTTAAAGGATTCCACTCATGGGGCTAAACGCTGTTTTCAGTGCTTCATTCCAAATTCCTATCAACATAGATGGCCACTTGTGTACAAATGGCCGCTCAAGGAGACCTGGCTCAGTTGAATGGGGCTCTTCTCTGGGCACTAACTCCATCCTCTCAATGTGGGAGCTTCTGTTTCAGAGCTCTCTCAGAGTATTTGGTCACAATTCAAGCCCGACTCAAACATGGCTTCTGAAGAAAGGGCGTGTGTGGTGTGTATGTGCATATGTGTGTCTCTGTGTGTGGTCAAGGGCGGAAGCTGGTCTGAGAGTATAGAAATGGTTCAAGGCCAGGACGCTGCCCTGCATGCGCAGCCCGGGGGCATGTCCTTCCTCTGGGGATTAGAAAGAATGATTTATGGGTTATATTTAAGAGGAGGAGGGGTTCTTCAGTCTGGCATTTGGGGAAATGTCCACTTGCCTTGTCTGGTGCCTTTTTGGCTCAGCTCTGTAACAAAGTGCTGCAGTAGCTGAATGGCCTGCAGGACGGCCTGCCACAGAGCACTGGCAGCCCCCTGGACTATCCCCCTATGACAGGGAACAGGGAGACTGGCTCACCCTTCCCTCTTATCCAGTGTTCTACCCAGAGGATTAGGCCATGACTTTACCTGGAGTACGTTTACACTTCCCAGGTACAGTGGACGTCTAAGATGGTGAAGGCGGAGAATGTAGACATGGTATCGTAGCAGACACATGCCCAGGGGCTTTTCATTGGGCAGGTCAATACCCCTTCCATACAAAGCAGGGCCCACTGCAGTCATGAAGTTCCCTATGCAGTGGTACCGTGGCCATCAGTCCCTTTTCGAATGGTGAGCTTGCTGAATGGACACTGCCTTCTGAGTCACTGTGTTCCTTCCTCCAACTCTGGTATTTCTCTTGGTTTGTTTTAATGTTTTCCAGAGAAACAACATTGTGGTCATTAAAAAATTAAATGCTGCAGAAGCAAATTAAAACACAATGAGATACCACCCTGCACCTGTCAGAATGGCCATTATTTAAAAAAATAGATGTTGGCACGAATGCAGTGAAGGGGTGCAAATTAGTACAACATCTGTGGAAATCAGTATGGAGATTTCTCAAAGAGCCAAAAGAAGCCCCACCATTTGATCTAGCAATCCCACTACTAGGCACTTATCCAAAGGAATAGAGATCAGTCCAGCAATCCCACTACTATGTGTCTACTCAAAAGAACAAAGGTCGTTATCCAAAAAAGACACCTGCACTCGGATGTTTATCACAGCACAATTCACGATTGTAAAGATGTGAAATCAACATAAATGCCCATCAATAGATCAGTAGATAATGAAAATGAGATACACACACACACACACACACACACACACACACACACACATCAAGGAATACTATTCAACATAAAGAAAGAATGAAACAATGCCTTTTGCAGCAATTTAGATAGGATTGGAGAACATTACCCTAAGTGAAATAACGCAAGAACAGAAAACTAAACACACCGCATGTTTCCACTTAAAAGTGGGAGCTAAACTAAGAAACTACTCAGGCATAAAGAATGGTACCATGGACACTGGAGACTCAGAGGGGGAGGTGGAAAGAGGTGGAGGGATAAAAAATCACCTGTTGGGTACAGTGTGCATACGTGGGATGGCAGGTACACTTAAAGTCCAGACTTCTTTGCCACTATACAATGCAGCCATGCAATAAAAAACTATTTGTACTCCCTAATGCTACTGAAATAAAAGGACAAAAGAAAAAAAAATGAAGTTTTGGAAATAATGTAGAAAATGAAATAAATTTTATACTTGACGTTACTTCTTGCTTTTTAAAAAATAGGTACACAAACATTAAATTCAGTTAAAAAAAAAATAGCTGGGTGCGGTGGCTCATGCCTATAATCCTAGCACTTTGGGAGGCCAAGGTGAGACGATTGCCTGAACCCATGGGTTTGAGACCAGCCTGGGCAACTTGGCGAGACATCATTTCTACAATAAATCAAAAACTTAGCCAGGTGTGGTGGTGCGTGCCTGTAGTTCCAGCTACTTGGAAGGCTGAGGCAGAAGGATCGCCTGAGACCAGCAGGTCAAGGCTATGGTGGCTGTGAGCATGCCACTGCACTCTAGTCTGGGTGACAGAGTGAGACTCTGACTCAAACAACAACAACAACAAAAAGTAACAAGTTGATCCCTAATCCAGTTTAAAGTGAGCTGTATTTGCAAAACCCAACACTAATATTTTTTACTTTGGCTTCATACTTCAAGGAAAAGCTCTATTGCTATTTCTGTGTCATTCAACTTGTTTTTTGATATGGAAACTTTGAATTAAAGAGATGAAAGACAGCTAGAGAGTGCCATACCTTTAAGAAAAGTTCTCCTTTCTGAAAAACGCCAGAGGGCGCTGAGATATAGATGGATGATAGATGAGAGCGATGTATACTGATAAAATCATATGTGACTCAATCAGTGGTAAAAAGGAACATCCATTATTTTAAATTGTAAAATTACTGAATATCACATATAGTGATGCATTATTTGAATGTTTTCCTTTTTTTCTGTAACTTTGCTTATAGAAGAAAAATAATGATATGGGCACATGATAAAACCACTGTGCCTTGCTTTAGGAAGAGCTAACATTAAAAAAGTACCCTACAACTCTAAACAAGTTGGTGGTTTACATACAAATGCATTAATCACTTACTGATCTCAAAAAATTCTTCTTATACATAGTTGATAGAAAAGTGGCAAGATTTTTCTGTAATATAGTACATAAAGAGTAGTGTACCTAGGATACTAATTTTAAAAAATCAGCCAGATTAAGCGAGGATGATAACTAATGTCTATGGTGGTCACATATTTTATTGCTCAACCTGGGACACTTCAGCTAGTAAAATGGAACTTTTCATAATTACTCTGGGACATGAGCATAAACAAGGATAGTCCTAAAAACCAACTTGTGCAGTGATAGCTGCTTCTGTGGGCACACTTACCTCCCTACACATCCATGACCTCCAGATACCTTTCAGCCCTGATGCTCTGAGCTGCAGACTCAAGTCTCTCACTGCCCCTGGGCATTCTCAGATTCCTCACTCTTAACATGTCCAAAGTAATCCACTCTGTGTTTTTAGTCTTAGTCATCCACTTCTCCGAGCCAGTCCTTCCCTCCTAGCTATTCTGCACCTCCAGTTGATCAGCAGGTCTTTTTGATTCCACTTGCTGTTCTGGTCTCTCTTCCTTTTCCCCACTGCCACAGTCTCAGTGCATCCCTGTTCTCCGCAAATTCTTTTCAAATGAGGGCAAGACTACGTATTCCCTTGTCTAGGCTACTGTGGTAGTCTCCTGATGGAGACTGTCCTCAGAGCCTTCACTCCCAGTCTATTATCCATACCGCAGAGCCATGTTTCTTTCTGATCAGCTCAGGGTTCTGGGTAAATGCTCTGATGATCTCCAAAGTCCACAGGTGAAGTCCATGTTCCTGAGCATGATGGGCAGGCTCTTTATGATCTGGCCTCTGACAACCTTTTCACCGTGATCTCCTGCACGTTGTCCTGCAATTAATCTTCTGCAAGGTCAAGGTCACAGTTCTAGTCCCAAGAACATGTATTGTTTCACATCTCTTTCCTCTGGAGGTACTTATCCCTTGCTTGGAGGTACTTGATAAACTCCCTTGTCTTTCTCAAGACACAGATCAATTCTCACACTCTCTGAGATTTCCTTAATGTTCCCTGGCTGAAAGAGTTCGCTGTTTCTTCCTTAATGTTACCCGGTAGTCTGTACTAAGTCTCTCATTAAATGCTGTGTCATAATTGTGTTTTTGCTTATCTGTTTCCTTACTAACCTGTGAGCATCTTGAGAGCAGGGCCTTATATTCATTTCAGCATCCCTAGCACCTAGCGCAGTAACTGTTACATACCAGGTGCTCAGAAATGCTTTTGGAATGGAAACATATACAATCATTCCTCGGAATCCATGAGAGATTGCTTCCAGGACCCCACCCCCTGCAGATGCCAACTTCTGCAGATGCTTGAGTCCCTTATGTAAACTGATGTAGTGTTTACAAATAACTTATGCACATCCTTCTGTCTACTTTAAATCGTCTCTAAATTACCTACAGTACCTCATACAATGCCTATATGTCACTGCATTCATGTAGATTCAATGTAGCACTCAGCAAGTGGCCAATCTGTTTAGCTTTGTGGAACTTTGTGGACATTTTTTTCCAAATATTTGTGAGCTGTGGTTGATTGAATCCACAGATGTGGGACCAACCCACAGATGCAGAGGGCCAACCGGACTTACTTTCATCCTGCCCTTTTGGCAGGAGCAGAGATGAGGCCCAGATGCTTTTGTTGCTTGGAGATAACCCACTTTCCTTTGGGTTCTAAGGATCTCTTTACACGTGATGACATCCTGGGAGCTTTTGCTGTGGCTGAAGGAGTGGGGAGAAGGGCAGAGAGGGAGGAGATGGAGACGGGAGGGGACCATGCAGCACCTCCTGAAGTTGGGTTTTGTGACTCTGGGCTCTGAATGGAGACCGGGAGAGAGCCACATCTCCATACCTGCCTGCAGCCCAGCACCACTCTGACCTCGAGCATCATGGTTCTGGGAGCACAGGAGGGTGGAACCCTGGCATGGTCTTTTGTGTTTTTGTTACAGACATGGTGACCCTTGGCAAGAGTGAGGCCCTTTTGAGCACCAGTTGTTTGTGAACACGGATGCATGAGCAACGTGAGGGTATCAAAAAGGAGTTGGAGGACTTAAGACATGGAGGTTGGGACCGACCCAGTACCTGGGTTAATGGAACTTGTGAGGTTTGGGTCACATGAGATTCACGCAGCAGGTCATTTGCAAACAGAGGTATTACTTGTCAAGTTCAAGAGGCAATGTGACTGATTTTTATCACTGTGGAACACACAATTAAATCCTTCACTCTACATAAAGCCAAATATTAGTTACTTTCTTGAGAGAAGGGTTTCTAAGGCAAAAACTTTCCAAAAACCTTTCTAAAATCAATCGATCATGGTCTTTTTGACTAAAGGTTTGCAGGATGCTTGAGAAGTCATTAGGATCTGTTGTGGGAATTTGTTCTCAAATGTCTCAGCAGGCTCTTGCATCATCAAGACTGTTGTCGCAGTCAGAAGAACATTAATTTTCAATAAAAATTGACAAGCCAGGCTCGGTGGCTCAGCCTGTAATCCCGCGCCTTGGGAGGCTGAGGTGAGTGGATTGCCTGAGCCTGCGGGTTCGAGACCCGCCTGGGCAACTTGGCGAGACCTCATCTCTACAAAAAAAAAAAAAAAAAATTAGCCAGGCGTGGTAGTGTGTGCCTGTAGTTCCAGCTACTTGGAAGGCTGAGGTGGAAGGATCACCGGAGTCCAGCAGGCTGAGGTTGCGGTGGCCGTGAGTGGCCACTGCACTACAGTCTTGGGTGACAGTGAGACTCCAACTCAAAAAAAAAAAAAAAAAAGTTGACGGAAGCAGCCAGTGAAAGTTCCCGGTAGCTTTAACATCAGCCTCCCACTTTGGCGGTCTGTCCTTGCCCAGGACCCCCTTTTCTACTGTGACGTCACTTTCAAGCTCAGATTGTCGCCTCCCCATGAAACTCCACATTTAACTCATGTTAGAAATGCAAAAATTGTCCAACAGAGAGATCAGTAGCTTGGTCTGGGCTATGGGAGAAGCTAGTGAAAACATTTCCTCAGGTGTTTTCTTGAAAATTTTCTCAAGAAAGAACGAAGACACTTTTAGCAAACATATCTGATACCAAAGTGAAGTAACAATGAGTTTTCACAAAGATTTCTTTCTTGGGAGGGGCGTTTCCTTTGAAACTTAAGAGATTTCACTGCTCTTCAAATGATAAGGATTGGATTAATATGCATCCTAGCCCAGAAACTTAAGGACACCATGTTCACATGTATTTCAAAGTAGGAGAATCTTCCAAGGGTACAACTAGAGTAATTCACATTTTTTGAAGCACATTTTCTTAAAAGTTTGGAGATACGAGGTCGAAAGAGAATATCATACTTATTTGAACCTTTATTTTTGTAGAACATGAGACCTGTTTCAAAAGGAACTTTGACAGTTTATAATGTCAAATACCAGTGTCTGAAAGCAGCAATTTTGAAAACTCTGGCCAGCATCGGTGGAAAGCCATCAGGACAAAAAAAGTGTTAAACATTTTAATGTGTGCAATACAGTTCCTTGAGATTTAGCTTGTAGTTTTAAAATTAATATGGAAGAGGGATAGATATTTTTCCACTGGGCTCTCGCGAAGTGTCCCGAGAGGTCTCTCACATTGACTCTGCTCATGATTTAATGTTTTTCTTGTTAATTTGTGACAGCTTTTATAAGTTCTATTTTCCTGTTTAGTTGAATTTTTTGTTTATTTGGTTGTCTTTACTGGGTATTTGAAATTTTATCTATTATCTCTTTTATCTATTATTACCTCTTGTGTTGTAATTCTTCATACTGTATTTAAGTGGTCTGTTATCTCCTCTCATGCTTTAATAATTATTTAGTTCTATTTTCTTATGAATTTGAGATTTATGCTCGACTCTTTAATCTGTCTGGAATTTGTCTTTGTCTATGGTGTAAAGTGAGGGCTGGAAGTGATTTTTTTCCTGCCAAAGAGCAAATATGCTTTCTCAAGACAATTCCTTTACTTTCCTTTTATCATTGAAGGTATCCTTTAGCCAACATTTACATTTCACATTTTACATATTAACAAGTTTACTTCTGATGTTCTATGGCTCTTAGTCATTGAATGTTCATGCAAACAGCTAAATGACTATCCTAATTAACCATGTTAACCAGCAGCAAATACATAGAAAGTTCTCCCTAAACATAGTTTTTCAAGAAAACCAATCAAGGTAGGAGGAGATGGTAGAGACTGAATAAGTCAGCTTTCTCCACAGCTCTGGCCTTGATTTATTTTAAGGCACATGGGTCACCACATTTTTTTGAGGCTGCGTTAAGCCTCAGTTGTTTGTGACTAGCCAGCTCACATCAGCTAAATCCTTCCTTTGAAGACTGTCCCAGAAACTGAATCCATACATACCTTCTCAGCTAAATCCTCTACATCAGCCAGAAGGCTTTTCATCGTGTTCTCTGCATTGTTGATTTGTATCTTTCTTAGGACATACTCGTTTTCTCTTTCTGACAATTTTGTCTGTGGAGAGATGAGTTTTGAAAATAGTCAGTCAATGTGCACACAGGTTTTAAAAAATATCCACAAAACTCTTTCAGTATAAGAGGACTCAGAGTAGAATGTGAGCTTCTCTTCTCAAAATAATGGGCTTCCTACGGGCTGAATTCTGCAAGCTCCACTTGCTAGGCTGGCCTGGGCTGCGTTGGCCATGGGGAAGGGGCATCTTTTAAAAATTTGTACAAAGGCACAGCATAGGCTGGTGATGGTCCTGGGTGCCTGAGCTTTAAAATGTCCATTTGGTCTGAACTTCGATAGACAGATCAGCCCACTAGAATTAATGCAAATGGAATTTAGAAATCCACTTTCATCTTTGTAGTGTAGAGAGCAAGTCTCTTTATTTCAGACCCCTTGCTCCTTTGTTCTCATCTTTGAGGAGTTAGGTTTAAATGTAGCTTTACTCAGAATGGCACTGACTTCCTGTCAGTTATAATGATACCTATCTTGATGCTGTGCCTTTGAGGAAAGAGGATTTGAGGGGTGTCAGGAGGCCTGAATCTGAGTGGCTCCCCTGAGAGTTAGTGCCCTCATGTCCAAATAACTGAGTTAGGACAAGAGCAATTCCAAAGTTTAGAGTAGGATGCTCGCTGAGAGTCCATCCAGGCTGCAATTTTATTTTATTTTATTTTATTTTTTTTGAGTTGGAGTCTCACTCTGTTGCCCAGACTGGAGTGCAGCGGCTGCTCCTGGCCACTGCAGCCTCGACCTGCTGGGCTCCGGCGATCCTTCCACCTCAGCCTTCCAAGTAGTTGGAACTACAGGCGCGTGCTACCACGCCCGACTGGTTTTTTGATTTGTTGTAGAGATGAGGTCTCGCCTAGTTGCCCACGCGGGTCTCGAACCCGTGGGCTCAGGCAATCCACTCACCTCAGCCTCCCAAGGTGCGGGATTACAGGCTGTGCCACCGAGCCCGGCTAAGCTGCAATTTTCATAATTCTGTTTTGTTAATACTTTACATATTTGGCCAGGTGCTATGGGTTTCATTTTTACCTCCAAAGAGCAATGAGTGTGTACTACGCCAGGTACTGTTCTAATTTCTCCGCATGAATCAACTCCCTGAATTCTCTCGACAGCCCTTTAGATAGAAGCAGGCATCAGCCTCAGTTCCAGATGAGGACACTGAAGATTACCCACGGTCACACAGCTAAGAAGTGTCAGAGCTGGGATTTGAAAGCAAGCAATCTGGTTTCCTTCTTTCCTTCCTTCCTTCCATCCATCCATTCATCCATCTTTTGAGTTGGGGTCTCACTCTGTCACCCAGGCTAAAGTGCAGGGGCACAGCTCACAACAGCCTCAACCTTCTAGGCTCAGGTGATTCTTCTACCTCAACCTCCCGAGTAGCTGTAACTACAGGTGTGTGCCACCACACCTGGCTAATTTTTTTGGTTTGTTTTTGTAGAGACAAGGGCTCACTATGTTGCTCAGGTTGGTTTCCAACTCCTGGCCTCAAGCTATCTTCCAACCTCAGCCTCACAAAGTGCTGGGATTACAGATGTGAGCCATCATGAACAGCCTTAGTTATTTCATTTTCCATATAGCCTCTTTTATGGATAGATGGCAGCCCTTGATTTGGGCTGAAGCTCATGGTTACAATCAACTTTTCACAATTTCCAATGAAATTATTTCTTTTGCACGTTAGACCTACAAGTCCAATGATCCTAATACAGCCATGAGACTCAGGTAAAAATGGGATAGAAGGTGTTATTAGACATGCACCTGTGAAGCCAGACTAAAAACACAGCTGAAGGTGGGACATTCCCAGGTACCTTGAGGAGGTGGATGGTGGTGTTGATCTCGCTCACGTGCCTGTGGGCGGCGGCCCCTGATGACACGCTCAGCACTCCGGATTTGCCCTCCTCGATGGAGAGTGCAGCTAGCCGCAGATCATCGGTCAGATCCCAGATGCACTTGTCACAGCCTGGATGTGAAACAGATACGTCATTTCTTCAAAATCAAAAGTCGGCTTGGAAGCATGCCGCTGTAGGAGGATCATGAAGCATGCCTCCTTGGTTAACATCATTTTTATTTTTGTTTCCTAAGAGCTGATTCCATTCTTGTGAGGCTTTGGTCTCTTGCTTGGTGCCAGCTAGTGAAGGTGGCTATTTGCTAAACACCTTATTCAGGGGCTGTATCCACTGTCTCCTCACCCCAGGGTGGGCTCAGCCCCTCCCCATGCCCCCACTTCCTGCCAGGTGAACACTCCACCACAGGGCGATCTGAGCACATCCCTGGAAACGGGCTCCCTGATATCTGATGATGGTGCCAAGGCATAGGCTGAGCCTGGGCCCATGGGGAGACAGGTCCAGGCCTTCATGGCTTCTCACTCTTCCCATTTGAGTTCCTCTGGCCACTGTCATCACCTCTGGGACCCAGCGCCTCCTGTGACACACACAGAAGGACAGCACACCAGGCTTTGAGACCTGACTTCAGCACCTTTTGCAGCCTGCCTTTTCCCAATCTCTCTCCTTCAGTCTTGCTCTCCTCTAGAAAGCTGATCGAGGGAGACTGGAGTGTTAATGGTGGTTAATACGTTAATTTGTTATTTGTAGTAGAACATGATTTCACTGAGAAGCTCCGCTCAAGGGAATAGGTCCCCAGCCAGCACATCAGGCCTGGTGGGGGAAACACTTAGGGTCAGTCATCTTGATGTCCTTAAGCTGACCTTGCCTAGGGGACTACCTTTTCAATATGTGGGTCAGCTTTGGCTCGCTTGTGCCTAACACAAGCCATCTTCTAAGATGTGATTCACTGGTAATAGTAATTTCTTCAGAATCAAAAGTCGGCCTGGAAGCGTGCCGCTTTAAGAGAATCATGCCCTCACCTCCCACTTCTACTAAATTACTACATCTTGTAATCTCTTCTGCTCAGAGGGACTAAGAGACCAAGATATTTTTGTTTGGGGGAGGGGATGCCTAGTATTAAAATAGTCTTTACATCAAAAGCTTCCTTTTGATTGTCACTCCTCAGGATTTGATTAACAGGAGTGACAGAGAAATCCAGGAAGGAGAAAGGCAGCTCCATTTTGTAAAGCCTAAATATTCTCTTTCTGGTCCCACTTCAAGACTGGGAGTGACTTGGAAAAAGTCACTTAAAAAAATCTCTTGGTATCTCAGTTTCCGCAGGTGTTATAAAGCATTGTCTGTACATCACATAGTCTGAGTACCTGAAGAGACCCTACAGACAAAGGGGTTCAAAAGAGTTCCACACTGGGAGTTGTGTTTCTTACTCTGCCTTCACCCATTTGGCAAGGTGCTGAATGTAAAGACCTGATACGTTTTCTGGAACAGAGCCATGTAAATGGAAACCACCTATTTGCCTGCTGGAATCAAGTGGGCCACCAAGTACTTGGTACAGGGTCCTTTTGGTTGAGGCGCAGACAGGGTTAAATCCCAGGGTGGGACTCGGCAGTTTCTAGAGAGAGTGACATTGCATAGCACTTCTTAATCCCACACCTGCAGCACATTAGAGAAAGTGGGGTTAGTCAGTCATGGACTGTTATTTTTACTTATGGTTGGGCAGTCCATGCCTGTAGGGGGTTCAAAACCTTCTTCCAAGCATTCTCCGGTTACGCTGTCACATGGGCCTCCCCCGCAGTTGCATACTGTGGGAAACAAAAACAAGTGATCAGGGATTCGTTTCTTAATGCTTAAAATGTGGCAACGTTCCTCTTGTGTCTGGAAATACTAGCTCTCAGTGTATAAATCTTCAGTGGGGATTAATAACATTCTTGCTTAAGACTATGTGGCATCTTACGACATCGAGATTATGTCCCTCACCCAATCTAGTCCCAGCACAATGAGATTTTTAAAGGCGACCCTGGGCAAAATACAAGCTACGTTTTCTGGGATTTCTCTCTCAACTCTTTGGGATTCTGACATCGTTATGCAATTGCTTAAGTCCAAAAAAATAAATCCTGGCAAGTTTCACAAGGTACTCAGTGACCACAGAGCTCATCATTCAACTTGAAATTGAAAGCCATCCCTGCATTGCTGACTGATACCTCAGTTTAATCTAACTCCAGGGTTGATCATTGCCAGGTGCGAAGGAGGAGCAGTCCAGAGAGAAGGGAGGAGGAGGCCCAGGAGCAATGCTTGGCTCCCACAGCGCTTGACCCTTGGCAAGACAGACTCCAAACCTCCACATGATAGCTCTCAACGGATAGCTACAAATAATGCGGTGGAAAGAATTAGGAACATATTTACATGAATTTAGAAGACCTGGGTGCTCATTATTCATCTAGTGATGATTCTCAATAATGCCTTTTGGAAAAAGCAAAAAACCTATCTCACCAGACTGTTCATTTTCCAACTGGTTTCCGTGTGAGAATTAGTTTGTAATATTCAAAGTGGAATTCCTTAGTTATCTATGGGAGCGATAACATGGGATGGAACTGTGAATTTTTTCCCCACCTCTTAGCTGTCTTTACTGAATAATCATAAAAAATCAGCTTCATGGGGACATCCATTTATTACATTTCAGCTGCTTAATGTTCCACGAAATGTAGATTTATTAAACCATTCGGCAAGTCCATGCTTTATTACTTCTAACATTAGCTTCTTGTCTAAGAGTGATCTACATCTTTGTAGTTTAAATGAAACTTTAGCAAATGTTTTGAGAATGGGGATGTCAGTCTTTCAGGCTTTGCTTTTTGCCAACACTCTTTCTGAGTATTACGTTCTCCTTCTTTGTTCCAAACGGACCTGTGCTCCGTCCTTCCCTCTGCCACTCGCAGTGTTATGCCTTTGTGCATCCTGTTTTCTTGTAGACGTGTTTACTTTCATTGTGACTTTTGCGGAGCACAATGTTCCCTTTTCAATTTTAAACTCTTCACGCCTTGAATCTATTTCAATATTTCAAGTGGGAATCTATTTCCTTGAAAGGATTTCTTACAAGAGCACAATACCTCATTCTCTCTCTCTTCCTCCCCTCAAATTCACAGAAGAGTAAGAAATACTTAATCTCAGCCTTCTTTTACTTGTAGAGGAAATAAATTTAACTTCCCTTCTGAAAAGTTTCACTCTATGTGGCAAATGGATTGGAGACATCACGAATAAAATGTATACATTTTGATCAACTGAGATGATTTCTTATACTGTTTCTGAAATACTCTGGCAATTTGAGAAAATTGGGGGGGGGTGATTAAATTGTACCCTTGTCTTCCTAATCTATTTCACTAAAATGTCAGTTATATCAGACATAATTGAAAGAAGAGCTATAACCCCAAGAATAAGAAAACTGAGTTGAGTCATCCAAAATTTTATTCAGTCCTCTGGTCAATGACAGGTAACCCATGGAGGTCTGATTTATTTCTTTGATAAAAATTGAAAGGACATAAGAGGCTAAGACAAAAGCCCTTTGTATTCGTGTCTTCTAGTTCATTCTATTCATGAGCTAAGCTACCTCAGTAGCCTTGATACAAATGTCCATCCCTGGTAGGCTGGAGACGCACAGTCCTGAACATGTACATTGCTGTGGAAAAGCGACAAGGGGGCACTTGCATTATTTTCCCAAGATAAATTCTTTGACTAAATTCAGGATTGGCAGAGGGCCCTGCTGGGTTCACATTTATGGTACCATACCTGCACAGTTCTTGGCTATCCTGGCATCCCCATAGTAGCCAGGAGCACAGCGTTCACACTTGAATCCGGTGGTGTTCCGCAAGCAGTTCCTACATTGACCTGTGACTTCATCACAGTCTTCAAAGATCAGGTTGGGATCTGAATTGCCACTGCAGTCGCATTTTCTACAGGTGCTTCCAACGAGTAAAGGGTTTCCATAGTAACCAGGAGCACATCTGAAGGGGAACATCACACATGTAAACACTCAGTTTGCATAGATTTTTCTTCCTTTTTATCTTCTTTTCTGCATAACAAAAAAGTTTTCATGGATGTCTGTCGACTGCCCTCCCAGAATCCATTACCAGTTTCCCATCTTTCTCACAGGACCAGACTTCGTTTATAAGGAACCAACCCTGCCCATTGTGTTGTAGGTCATTCTGTCCACCCAGGTCTCCAGCTGTAGGGATGTCCGGATTGAAAAGCGTATGGGCATTTGTGGTCATCCCAGAGAACTGGTGTGCACAGATGGCATGTTGGGTGGGACCAGATATGCTCAACGCACTGCAATGAAATGCATCAGTAGACTACAGCTGAGAAATGTCCTGACCAAAATGTTAACAACACCTCCATTGAGAAATATGGGTCTGAATCACCATCTGTCTCACCACAGAGAACTGTTCAAGTAACTAATGATTTCATAGGAGTTAGCTTGAGCTCTCGTTTGAGGGTCATGGACAGCATTCTCTCCATCATTAGGTGGATGGAAGGGCAGCAGGTAGCACTCTAGGACAGCCATCTGTGACAGAGTGAAGCCAGACTACAGTCGAAGCAGCTGGCAGAGCTGAGGGTACCACAGATCAACAGACTCAGAGCTCAGCCTGCCATTCTTCTGAGTGCTTTAGATATGTGAGCCTATAGAGGTCAGGCACCTATCTACATTTATTATGGGCACAGAGCCAGTGCCTGTGGTCACACTGGCTGGGCCCTTGAGAAGACAGTCCTTGAGTTGGAGAGTGGAGACTAAACTCCATCCAGCCTTTGCTCGCCTTGTCAAGCTGTGCACTACGTGAGACTGTGCCCAGAGAAAGAAATGCCTTGTTCTACTTTCCTCAAAGGAGCCCTGCAGGTCAGCAGAATCCCTGCCGTGAGTGGTGGGACTTCAGGCCCTATCCAAGGAGGCAGCTGTTGCTAGGATCCAGTCAATTGTTGCCAGACTATAGACCTAAGGGAATTCAGGACTTGGGCTGCCAGATCTTACTTTTGAAGAAAAAAAGCGGAAATTTGGATGTTTATGTGCAGTTGCAATTTTTAAAAGTCGGCACAAACTTTGTATGAATATTGTACAGGTCAGGCCGGGCTCGGTGGCTCAGCCTGTAATCCTGCGCTTTGGGAGGCCGAGGTGAATGAATTGCCTGAGCTCACGGGTTCGAGACCCGCCTGGGCAACTTGGTGAGACCTCATCTCTACAATAAATCAAAAAAACTAGCCGGGCGTGGTAGCGCCCACCTATAATTCCAGCTACTTGGAAGGCTGAGGCGGAAGGATGGCTGGAGCCCAGCAGGTCGAGGCTGCGGTGGCCGGGAGCGGCCATCGCACTCCAGTCCGGATGACTGAGTGAGACTCCAACTCAAAATATATATATATATATTGTACAGGTCAAACAACATGTTTGCTGGCTGATTGTGAACTCTTTTTCACTGTGGACCCTAAAGTGTGGAGGACAAGCTAATGGGAGCTGAAGACACTTTGGGAGTGGCTGGAAAGATCATGTGATCACACCACCATGGGACTGAAGGTCAGGCAGAGGTGTTAGTTCTGGCACGCAAGAAAGAAATAGAAAGACAACCAGCAGATTTCTGAGCATGGTGAAAGTGGTGGTGGAGGGAGCCGCTGCTGCTGGCTGCAGACTGGAGGATGGACTGTACGCTGGAGCAGGAGGATGGGGTGGGGCACAGAGAGCCTGGACTGGGACACTGGCTTTGGGAGTGGAAAGGAAGGGAGGGTTTTCCAAGGAAATCAGCAAGTCCTGGCCAGTGATAACAAGATACTGCATTTTTTGAAGGCTTTAAAGTAGGAGAATCATGATTCAGAATGCTTGAGAAACAGAGAAGTAGAAAAAAATCACACCTGTAATCCCAGGAGCCTCACAAAATCACTGTCAACACTTTATGTATGTTCTTTTAGCCTCTGTTCCCATGTCTCAGGTTTTTGGTATGTATTGACGATATCTATTCAATCTTTACACTCTTTTTTTTTTTGTATTGAAATCTCACTCTGTTGCCCAGGCTGGAGTGCAGTGGCACACTCATGGCCACCCCAGCATTGACCTGCTGGGCTCTGGTGATGCTTCCACCTCAGCCTTCCAAGCATTTGGAACGCCTGGCTAATTTTTATTTATTTATTGTAGAGATGAGGTCTCGCCAAGTTGCCCGGGCTGGTCTCGAACTCGCGGGCTCAGGCAATTCACTCGCCTCGGCCTCCCAAAGTGCTTGGATTACAGGCTGAGCCACCGAGCCCAGTCTATCTTTACACTCTTTTCCTGCATCGTATCTCATAGCTTCATCTACAAGAATTTATTTAGTTACCACAGACACCTGGAAGGGAGGTCATGCAGCCCAGGCCCGACATTCTGAGGTTGAGAAGCTACTTCAGTTTTCCAAGGTTACATAGCTAGAAAGTCACAGTGCCAGGTCCAAACCTTCTGACCCTGATGTTCTTTTTTTTTTGCTCCACCCTGGACCACACTGCTGCTGCTATAAGTGAATGAGTGGATTCATTCAACAGAGGGACAATTCATGTCTATTTTATGTAAGGCACGGAGGGATACAGGAAGAGAAATAACACTTAGCCCATGCTCTGAAAGAACAGGAAATGAATGAAACATAATTAGACACAATATCATGAACTCTAGAAACCAAAGTCTATGAAAAAGATGAGGATGAAAGTAAGTTCCACACAACCCACCAACAGATACCCCAAGAGGAAATGTTCAATGAGTTTTTTAAAATTCATATTTTCTCATGTCTTTGCAGCTCAGATTTACAGGCCTGCTGGTCCCCAGGCTAGCATAAATTATTCTGTGAAACACATGGCTGGATTGAATTTCTTTCCTTGGGTGCAGTCCAAAATAAAAGCCAAAAGACTATTAGCGGCCCATCAAAATGGGACTTGATCTCCTCTGTCAATGTGTAGCTGGGAATCTTGTGATCTGAAGGTGAAGGGACTTGCCCAAGCTCCTAGAAGCCAGATGCCAGGAACTTTCTTTTCTCCATTTAATTTCACTGCTTTTACGTCCCATGGGTTTTCCTCTGGTTTTTCACAAGAGAAAGACCAAATTTTTTATTCTACAAATTGGAATCACAGTCACAGTGGAAATCTACTTTGAGTTCCTCTGAGTTTAAAGAACACCTTTTGGTGGTGGGTTCAGAGACAACTCTGATGCTGTCGTCCAAACACTGAGCCCTACAGATTTTACAGAATGAGCATACAGAGGCTCACGTATGATAGCCCCCAACAAGCCCCAAGTTTTATACATAAGGAAGCTAGAGGGCAGAGACACTAAATGACATGTTTATCGTTGCAGGACTCAGATCTCCAGGTTTAATGCTCTTTCTACTTCACAACTCTAGCATTCGTGAATTAATTAATAAATTAATGATTATATCAGTTTAATCATCAAATGCTATCTATGTGCCCAGTCCTGCCCTTCAAGAGCTAATCCCAAAGACATAAAAGGACCAGCAGTTGGATTCAGAGTCAGCATTGGAGGGTGATGCCCAGTAGCCTGGTCCTATTTTTTTCCTTGCATAATCTCATTTCTAGTGCATTAATGACTTGATTCGTCTAGTTAAAATAGAGTTGATAAATTTACAGTGCAACTGAGAAGACTGCGGCATCTGAACTTTGTCATTACAGTCAGTGATCATTCTGTTTGGGAAAAATAAAAGCCAAAAAATTACTTGGAAAATAAAAAGATGATTTGGGCCAAAAGGAGAGCTCTCTCTCCTCTTCTTTTTCTGCTCTTCCTTCCAGGGCTGTACAGCTGCCACTAAATGTCTCTATTAAGGATGCCCAAACTCCTGATCTGGGTGGCCCAGAATCTTTCTGGGAAGGGTGTCACTCTTAGCTATCCTTGGGATTAAATAAGATGATTTTTTTTTTTTTTGAGTCAGAGTCTCTCACTTCGTCACCCAGGATGGCATGCAGTGAAATAAGATGATTTTTAAAAGAAAGCATCTGACGCAAGGTACGTGCCACGTAAATGCTCTTCACTGGGAAATAAGGCAAGGAAAATGTAAGCATTCAAGGTCACAGGACAAGAATCCAGAAGTGGGACAAGGCAGAGAGCAGGGAGTCAGAAGAACTCTATGCAAATAACAGGGCTGACTTCAAGTTTTAAAGACTGGATGCCGTCAAAGAATCAACAAGATCTCTGCATCCCCGGAAGCTTCAATACATGACAGCGTTCTCTTCCTCTGCTTCCTTATTCTTTTCCATCAACATGGCTGTCATCAAAATTATTATTATTACCATCATCATCCTCTCTGATGATACTATGTTCTGGCATCCCTGTTAGGGGTTTAAGGTCACCTTTAGATTGCTTTAATTTGCTCCAATTCTTCTCTCCTGATTGTGAAGCAACAAGATCTATATGACAAGTCATCATACTGTCTTGGCATGTCTCTCACTCTGCCTCAAAACTGAATGGATGAAAGGACACTATGTAAGCTGCCATAGGAGGCAATGTGGAGCATGGAGGCATTGAGATCATATAACTTTATCAACTGAAAGCTGAACTGAACATGGAGGGCCCTAAGTTTTCATTTTGGATTTACTGTTAACCAATTGTGTGAAATTAGATGGCATTTCCTCATGGCTCTGAGTCTCAGGTTCCTTATCTTATTTTTTTTCTCAAATGAATGGATTTGATTACATATATACTACTATATATTTTGGCAAAGAGGAGCCAGTGAGCTCCTGAAAGAGGATTTTTCTCCTTTTATTTTGAGCTGACAGGTAATAATTAAACACATTTATGGGATACAGAGTGGTATTTCGATTCACTGTGTAATGATCCAGTCAGGGTAATTAGCATCGTATCACCTAGAATATTTATCATTTCTTTGTGTCATGAACATTCAGAAGCCTCTCTTTTGGATTTTAGAAAGGAGACACTGAGTTATTGTTAACCGTATTCACCTGACAGTGCCATGGAACCTAGAAGGTGGTCCTGTCATCTAGTTTGTGTCCTTTAGCCAGCTTCTCCTTAACCTGCCCTCTCCCCACCCTTCCCACCCTCAAAAAAAATACAATTTACTCTCTACTTCTATGAGCATAAAAATACAGACCATTTCACGAATCTGCATGTCATCTTTGGGTCATGCTCATCTTCTCTGGAATGTTCCTATTTGAGTATATGTGCTGTCAAAGTGAGCACCTTCTTGCTAAAGTGTACTTATTTGCAGAATGAAAGTCACACTGAGATGAGAATGAAAACTGCAAAACATCTACAAGGCCTGTGCATTTTATAACTATTTGCATCAGAAGATTAACTTATTTGCAACCTCTATTCAGCCAGAGGGACAGTGAACAAAAATTTTTCCCTTTTATTGTTAGCTGACATGTAATAATTTATTTATGGGATGTGAGAGAAATATATAATAACTGTACATATATGTATGGGACTTGTGTCAGCCAGTTCTGGGTCACCCATTTCCATTTTCCTGGAATGGGGTGAGAGGGGGTGGTAAGATGAGACAAGAAATGACTGACTCTTGTCACTACATCACACTTAAAAAAAAAAGAATATTAAAAGTACTGCTGTTTTTTAATTAAGAAAAAAGTACGACTTAAACAAATACCAGGGGTGCCAAGAAAATGTGCACACACTTCACGTGATATTATCCATGGATTACTTTTAGTTTGCCGTAATCAGAAATGTCAGGACACTGATGGTGACCACTTTGAGCACCTCTTGTAATTGCAGAAGTCATACGTGACTTGTATTCATCTACGATTTCAATACAGTTTCTTCCTTTCTTAAGATGTGTATGCATTTTTTTGGCACTCTTTGTATAACTGAGTGCCTGCAATGTACCAGATACCAGGATGGAGGAAGGGCGGGTGGAGAACTGATAAGATGCGGCTGCTGTCCCACCGCTCTGTTTCACAGTAGAGATAAAACAGCCATTGTGTGGTATCGAGCCAGTGACTTCAGCTGTGTCTGTTTATTTCTCTGTAAATAAGGATGAAAATGGAACCCCACTGGATTTTTTTGTTTTGAGGCTGAAATGTGCTCTTGTCTGTAAAGTGCTTACGGCAGTTTCTGGCATACCACCCAGTCAGTCAGCACTCAATAAACGTTAGTTATTATTGTTATCATCATCCTCATGGCCAGAATGCAATGCAGGGCAGTACGCTCATCTGTTGATCTGGTGGATGTGGGGAGTGGCATGTCCAACACGTGAACTGAAAGTGTGAGGTGGGAGAAGGACTTTAGGGAAGAAAGATGGGCAGTGGTCAGGGCAAACTGTGAACCTAGTTGTGAAGACAGGACAGGCGGTATGCTCGAGCTGTTTCACACGGTCGTGTGAGAGACAGCAGGTAAGCTATGTGTTATGTTTCAGACCAATGTTTCTCAAACTTGTCTGCAGAATGGATCCCTTTTAAGGAAAAACATTTTCCTAGAGTACCGTCTCCAGTGTTCATGTAAATTATCAAACATGGTATTCAGTCAGAAAAAAGAATGAAATAATGTCTTTGCAGCAACTTGGATGGAATTGGAGGCCAATATCCTACGTGAACTAACACAGGAACAGAAAACCAAACACCCCATGTTCTCACTTGAAGTGGGAGCTCAACTAAGGGTCTGCAAAGACATAGAGAATGTATGATGGACACTGGAGACTCAGAAGGGGGAGACAACAGGGGTGGAGGGACAAAAAATCACCTGTCAGGTACAGTGTGCACAGGTGGGGGTGCACTTAAAGCCCAGACTTTTTTTTGCCACTATACAGTGCAGCCATGTAACCAAAACTATTTGCACCACCAAAGCTATTGAAATAAAAGAAAAAAATATTCCAAACATGAAAGTAGGTGGAAACTCCTACTTTCATGTCCATGGCTTTTATACATCTTGAGAAACCAAATTTCCAAATAAAACATAAGCAAGATCACAAAATGAATCCAATTCAAGTTAATACTATCATTCATGACAATAGACGCTGCTGTCTTATGGCAGCCGGATGGCCACTTGCGACATGACAAGGCAGAGGACTGAGTTCAGCACTCAAGTCCCGCCATGTGAAATGGGCTGACTTACTTCTCTCACTGACTTTCTTTCTTGAGTCTTCAGTTTTAAGGTGTGTCCTGATGTCAGACCCCTTAGCCTCCCATTGTTTGTAATGTGTTACCGACACGCTCTCACCCTGTTATTTTCTCCCAGCACTGAGGGATAGCTCCCTTTTTTATAAGGCAATACTACAGCAAGTCCAGAACACATTTCAATCAATGTTTTTCTCAAGGTTATCACTAGAATTAAACATAACAATAAGATAAAGTTCACTGAGAACCCATGAACCTTCATGAATATTTCTGAGGACACCAGGTGTTCTTAGGCTGCAGTTAGAGAAACACGTTCCTATTATGCTGTTGTGATGTTGAAGTGGCACTTCACAAAGCAGAGAGAGCCCTGGCATGCGAGAATCCAGCAGGAAGTCAAGATGCTAGTCTGGGCCTCACCCCTGGACATTCTTTCTCAGTGGGGGGTGAAGGGGAGCTTGGGGAGGACTCAGGGATCCAAAGGTTTCCAGAAGACTCTTAAACACAGTCAGATGTAAAAACCACTGCTTGATTGAATGACAGTAGAGAAAGACCTAGAGTAATCACTATTATTGCCATTATCATCCTCTCTGATGATACTGTGTTCTGCCTTTCCGGTTAGGGGTTTAGGGTCACCTTCAAATTGCTGTAATTTGCTCCAATTCTTCCTTCCTGATCGTGAAGCAACAAGATCCTCGTGACAAGTCATCATACCATCTTAGCATGTTTTCTCCCTCTACCTTGGACTAAATTTTACTTTTGTTTAAAATAGATACCCATACAAGTCAGCTGCGTATCTTGCAAAGCTCTTGTTTAGAGGTCCAAATTTGCAAATATGTGGGAAACATAGATTAGATGAAGCTTAACTCTGTCAATAGAAGAACTCGACTGTTAAAACCGAAACCCTCCTCTCATTCCCAAGGTCAAACATAAATCAAACACCACAAAAGATGCTTCCTTTTGAATGGCCCAGCCCTTCCAGCTTAGTGTCCTTATCTTCAGATGACAAAATATGACCCCTTCTCAGCGTGGCTGTGAGGGTGACAGATGAAGAATATAAAGCAACAAGGACATAAGAGATCACCAATAAATGGCACTATTTAGCTCAAAGCTGTAATTTCTAGCTAAGGACACTGAGACTCAGGGAAATGAGTCAGCTCGTCCCAGGCACACAATGACCAAAATGACTTCTACCGTCACCAGTTAATTCTTACTGAGCATTTATTCAGTGCCAGGTGCCACACTAAAAACTCTACAGTTGGCTGGGTGTGGTGGCTCACACCTATAATTCCAATAATTTGGGAGGCCAAGGTGGAAGAATCGCTCAAGCCCCTGAGTTCCAGACCAGCCTGGGCAACACAGTGAGACCTATTCTCTATTGGAAACAAATTAAAAAAAAATCAGCCAGGCATGATGGCACAAGCTTGTAGTCCCAGCCAACCAGGGAGTCTGAGGTGGGAGGACTTCCTGGGCGAGTCAAGGCTATGGTGAGCCTGCGCAACAGAATAAGACCCTATCTCAAAACAAAACAAAAAACACACGAAAAACTACAGTATGACCTCACGATAGCCCTAAGAGGTACGTACCTCCATTTTCTCCCTTCTGTAGGATGGTAATAGGCAGAGAGTTCTGATGACTTGCCCAGGAAAGATTACAAAATGGCAAAGCTGAGATACAAGCTCCTCCAGGCCAAGGCCTGATCTTTTCACTTCTCCAACCAAGGCACATTCCTGGGGCCTTCCAGCCCCAGATCTGAGGTGACCTTGGGAGTGGGGGGAAATGGCTAGAACCCTTGAGGCTCACTGGACAAAGGGTGTATCACCTGCAGTTCCATCCTGCTGTCCTTAGTTGGGAGGGGGCCAATGTGGCCCACAGAACCCTTATCTGCACCCCTGTGTGACTTTGCAGGACTGTGTCCTCAGGACCCAGCCACTTCCCTTCTGTAAGACTTTGTATCTAGGCCTCAGGGCTCCATTGAAGGCCATTAACTCCCTCTCGAGGGAGCCATCAAACAGCCATTAGCATCTTCCACGGTCCTTATCAGACCAAATTGAACTTTAACCTCAGATGCTGAGGAAAAAATGTCCACCCTGGAGGATTAAAAGTCTTCTTAGACCTCCACCCAGCAAGAAAATGAGCAAGTCAGGCCTCATTGTCCCGACCCCAAGTAAAGAAACACAGAATACGCATGTTACAATCACCATTCAGTCCAGTATAATCTGATCATCTCTGCCAGTCCTTCTAAGGGGTGAAATTCACATGGACCCCAGTTGTCACTTGCCCTCCTATGGCCAAAAAGAAAAAAATCCACACCCTTCAGTGAAAGAATGGCCCACGTTTTGCATATTTAATGACCATATAACAACACCTTCTGAGTGCAGAGTGCAGATATATTTTGGTACCACAGACACTTTTGGCATTTTTGAGTTTCAAAACTACCCTTTGAAGGGCAGAGTGTGTTTTCTTTGGAAGTGAGATAGTTTATAATCTACAGTCTACATTTTAAGCCCCAGGCCAAGTTAGTGAGCCCTCCGGGACTGTATGAGTGCCATGCTGAGGTGAGTCCTGCAGATGACTGACTCTGGAGGCTTGGGAACCACCTCCTGACCCTTCTCGCCCAGCCTTTAGGGTACTAAAATCACTTAGATGCTAGACCCTGTGGTGAGGTAACGCTAATGGCATTTCTAGTAAATATAAAAAGACCTCTCTGTGAGTCTTTCAGCAAAAGATATTTTATCTCAGAAAACTGTGAGTATGCAGGGCATGGTGGCTCAAGTCTGTAATCCCAGCACTTTGGGAAGCCTAGGAGAGAGAATTGTCTGAGCCCAGGAATTCGAGACCAGCCTGGGCACCTTGGCAAGACCTCATTCCTACAATTAAAAAAAAAAAAAAAAGCCAGGTGTGGTGGCGCATGCCTGTAGGACCAGCAACTTGGGAGACTGAACTTGGGAGACTGAGTTGCTAAGGCAGAAGGATCACCTGAGACCAGCAGGTCCAGGAGTGAGACTCCGACTTAAAAACGACAACAACAACAACAACAACAACAAACAAACAACTGAGCAACTGACAGGTGGGGCGAATGGGAAGTATCTTACCAGGAAATCATTCAGTGGGAGGTCTCTCGTCCTTGGTAACCAAGGTCTCTTATTTGAGCAAAGCCCGGAACAATTTTGAAAATAAAACAGTGTCATGTGTAAATATTCATCCAGATCCAGAAACTCCAAACTCTTACAGCGTTAGTTTATTTTTCAGAAGATAGTGTCATGAATGGGTTAAGTAATAGATTGGTGTATGTGTGTGAGTGTGTGTGTGTACATGTGCAAGTGCACACGCGTGTTTTCCCCAATTTATTGCCTTATTGACAATAGGGGACTCACTTTTAATTTACTGAAGAAGCCTCACTTTTTTGGGAAGGGAGGAGCATTGATTGTAGTACTGGTTCTCAGTGATGGAGCCACAAAAAAGAGTTACCTAAATCATCTGGAGAACCTTTTCAAAACACACATCTCTAATGTCCTCTTTTGCTGCTGTCCATGTGTCCTGAGATGTGGCCCTGGCCTGGGCCCCTAGGGAGTATATTGTTACATCTGTATCTGGGGCATGGGGTTTGGAGAGAGCTTCCCAAGGGGGACTTTAATCATCCTCTTCAAGACCTATGAGTGGGAGCATGTCAGAGCTGCTCGACATTGGAAACAGAAAGCTTCCTCTGATTCACACAGAGAATAGAGAATTGTATTGGCCTACCTTTCACAGTTAGGTCCAGCATAGTTTTCTTTACAAATACACCGAACGGCTCCATTTTTTCTATAGCAGGATTCTGCAAAACTAGAATTATAAGCGCATGTTAGAAGTCAATTCCATACAACACTGAAGAGACTATCTTATTAGATCACCTCAATGTTGATCCCCTTGACTTTCTGATGAGTGTGATCTTGTGCTTTATTTAAACCTTGCAGGAAAATTTAGACCAGTAGGCCCAGACAGAAAAAGTTATTTCATTGGTAGGACCATTTCCTAGGTGTTCTCTTTCTCTCTCTTTATATACAAGTTTAGAACAGATATTCCAAAGCCAGAAATAAAATAATCAAATTCTACTTCTGATTTTACATTTATATGAGAATTCTCTCTTATTTCCATCACTTTCTGTGTATACATCAGAAAATTTCTCCTTTTTTGGTACTAAATCTGTTTGACTTTTAAAGGACAGGAACCGATTCTGAACTAAATTCTGTAATTGCCACAGAACTTTAATTTCTTTCATGTGTATTTTAAAGATTGGAAATAAGAGGCTGGGTGTGGTGGTTCACGCCTGTAACCTTAGCACCTTAGGAGGCCAGGAAGGCAGGATCACTTGGGGCCAGGAGTTTGAGACCAGCTTGAGCAACATAATGATACTCCATCTCTAAAAACAGAAAAGAAAAAGTAATCGGGTATGGTGGTGCATATCTGTAGGCCCAGCTACTGGGGAGGCTGAGGTGGGAGGATTGCTTGAGCCCAAGAGTTTAAGGCTGCAGTGGGTTGCAATCAGGCCACCACTGCACTCCATCCTGGGTAATAGAGTGAGACTCTGTCTCCAAAAAAAAAAAAAAAGATTGGAAATAAGGGTGCAGGGATTGGCTGAGTTTATCAAAGTCACAAAGTAAGTACTCCAGAAAGACACAGGGCCTATTATGAAGGCATTTTTGTCGGTGGAACCCCCTTTGTCTTCTTCCTCCTCCTTTTTTGTGTGTGTTGGAGTCTCACTCTGTTGCCCAGGCTGGAGTGCAGTGGCATGCTCATGGCCACCCCAGCATCGACCTGCTGGGCTCCAGCGATCCTTCTGCCCCAGCCTTCCAAGTAGCTGGAACTACAGGCATGTGCTACCATGCCCGGCTTATTTTTTAAATTTATTGTAGAAACGAGATCTCACCAAGTTGCCTGGACTGGTCTCGAACTTGTGGGTTCAGGCAATCTGCTCACCTCGGCCTCCCAAAGTGCTGGGATTACAGGCTGAGCCACCGAGCCTGGCCTTAATTTTTTAAAATTTACTGTAGAGACGAGGTCTCATCAAGTTGCCCAGGTTGGTCTTGAACCCGTGGGCTCAGGCAATCCACTCGCCTCGGCCCCCCAAAGTGCTGCGACTACAGGCTGAGCCACTGAGCCTGGCCCCCCACTTTTTTTTCAAGTTAGTAAAAACTAGGACACAGGATAGAAAGTCCAGCAGAATAAATACCTAACCCAATGATTACGGCAGGGGAAATGGGGTTGGGATCTCTGCATGTATGGACAATTTTACATCGACACATGAACTGTACGGAGCATAGGGGTGTGTTGTTTGTGTGTTTGTGCGTATGTGTGTGTGTGTATAGTAGCACAAACTCCTAAATTAGTTTTGGCATAGGTTCTGTGCAAGCCAGGGAGTGTCGCATCCCTGTTCCTGCATGGATCAGCAGTTTTACCCTAGTGGTCTCCGGAGGAAAGCCAATGGATGTGCTTACTTTGAAGACATGCATAAAATCAGTTAGAAAACGGCATGAACTTCTCAGGGAAAGGCGATACCCACAATTTATTTTCTCTCACAGCCTGGTAAAAACATTCTCACAGCACTCCATTTCTGTGGCCTTTTACCCTTGATGCTACTTGTTCTTATTTCTTAGCCCACTTAAAGAATCGCTGGTCTGGAGGCCCAGCACACCACAACCCAGCGCATCTCTTTGAAGGTGTTCCGCCCAGCAGCCCGCCCACGACTGGCAGGATGAAACAGCTGCTGGGGGCGTCTGGAGTCGTCAGCCTGGAGCTGATGTCCTGCTGTTGCAAACAGATGACATTTTCCTTAATTGGAGCCATTTCCATGGCTACTGGTAGAGGTGGGGGATGTCTAGCCAACCCCAAAATAAACACATGAACGCTATGCAAATAGTCCCCAGAACAACTGCAGGGTCCTTGCTCTCCAGTGACTGGGGTGGACTCTCTGGAGGGCCCATTTTTGTTTTTCATAGGCATGACTGTTTATGTTTTCCTTAAGGTAAACTCTGATTTTGGCAAGGGAAATGAAGCACTGCGTCTTTCTCAGCCCACTGTCACTGTCGTGGTGTCCTCTCAAGTGGAAGGGTGCCTTTTGCTCTTAGAGTCCTCAGGGAACTTGCAGAAAAACAGATGCAGGCTTTTGTCTGCTCAGTTCCTCCAGGCATGATTTTCCTGCTTTCTGATGTGGCTGTTCTCACTGGAAATCCAAATCTTGGGGCCACAGGCTCAACTCTATGGCTCTTTCAGAGTGTAATCCAGATTCTGCCTTTCTGAAAAGTCCTGGCATTTTTATTCTTATAGAAAGCAGCCATGTGAATTTAAAAAAAAAAAAAGAGGCTGAAAGAAGCAACGAGACATTTGATTTTTTTTTTTTTTTTTGAGTTGGAGTCTCACTCTGTCACCCACACTGGAGTGCAGCGGCCGCTCCCGGCCACCGCAGCCTCGACCCGCTGGGCTCCGGCGATCCTTCCGCCTCAGCCTTCCAAGTAGCTGGAACTACAGGCGCGCGCTACCACACCCGGCTGATTTTTTGATTTATTGTAGAGATGAGGTCTCACTTGCCCAGGTGGGTCTCGAACCCTCGGGCTCAGGCAATCCACTCACCTCAGCCTCCCAAAGGCATGGGATTACAGGCTGAGCCACCGAGCCCGGCTGACATTTGATTTTTGATAGGATGTTTGATTAGTATTTCAGTTTAGTTAATGAAGTCAAGAATAAGGTCAGATCAAAGATTGGAACTTTATAAGACCCGGGCAAAATTGTTCTGTTCTACAACCACAGACTACACCTTTTCCCCTTTTTGCAGCCAGCTTCCCCACAAGGGACTGAAGAAGTAGAACCATTGCCACTACAGAGGAGAGGATCCCTTACACCCTGCCCAGCTCCTCCCTATTCCTGTGCCATGTTTACTTAGAGGTGACACACGTCTGGCTTCATTTGCATTTATGGCAGTTTTCTGTCCTACAGTATATGTACCTAACTGCACACATTTCCTAAGTCCCTTCACTGCTCTCTTGAACCCTGGATTCCACTTCAGCCCCACTCGTCCACATGCACAAGAGATAACACAGGTAGAAATGGTGGTCCCTGGTGGCTTGGGAAACTGAGTCCTCTTTCAGGATGGGAGCCCCCTCACCCAGCTGGCAACTTTCTGCTTCATTTCTTGAAAAGCATTAACAACCATCTTGCTTAGCCAACCTCCTGGATCATCTGGCTCAAATGATAAAGCATAATTTGCTCTAGAGACTTTTAAAAAATCGCTGTATTTTGACCTATTTTAATAAAGGGAAAACTTTTTGACTGTTTTATTCACCTCTGTGTCACAAGTGAGTAGTACATGCCGGGCACGTAATAAATACAAAAAAAAAGTCCAGTTTTTATACCAACCTATAGTAAGTGCTCAATAAAAATGGTAGCATGATGGCCTCTCAGTTCATAGGGAATGATGCTCTGAAAGTATCATCTCACATGACATTAATGTCAGACAATTTAGATAAAGTCTTGTCATGTGAATGGGGTGAAATGTGCAAAAGTGGAACAAGACAATGAGAAAGAACCATCTGAG
>CAUYQG010039818.1:0-24479 GCA_963574415.1 Tarsius wallacei
GCTTGCATCTTCTTCAGGCCCTTCTTGTTGTGCTTCTTGGCAAAGCGCATGTTCCTCAGGAACTTGGGGTCCACCCCCTTAAGAGACTCATATCTTTGTGATCGGGGTTTCTTGATGCCATTTCTGTGCCATTTTCGGGACTGGTTGTGTGTGGTATGGTTCTTGGACTTGGCCATGTCTGCACCATAAGCCGCGGCTCCTGAAGCGCCTGGGACCAGAAGAGGAACCCCCAAATTATTGAATGTCCCTCAGGCTTGGGTACCAGACACTGTGTTGGATGATGGGAGCAGAGAGATGAGCAGGTTCAGACTACGGTTCAGGAAACCCACAGTTGAAGAGACACCCTCCAAGCTCCTCTGGCACAATGCGACCTGAGTTCTGGTATTCACAGCACACTCTGCTCTGAGGATTTGTTGGCAGGTATGCTTCCCCGTCAGATCCTGAGCTCCTCAAGGGCAGATTCTGTTAGATTAATCTCTGCATCGCCATGGTCTAGTATCTGCCTGACACACCGCAGATGCTTACAAAACCCTTTTTATTTCCTCAAGGACTTTGTTCCATCAGCGATTTTCTCTGTTCTGCATCCTCACCCTTTGCTGTCTACCTTTTCCTTTTCAGCTCACAAAATGTTCAGAACACTCCATCTTAAAAATATTGTTTAACTTAACCTTGGCCCTGCATTCTGCTCTTGTTACTAGTAACTCCTCTCCATCCCTTTCACAAGATTTACGGTAAGCTTTTCCACTTCCCCATGCCTAATGATACCTTGAAGTTGGACTTTTATCCCCCTTGCCCTAAAAAGTTACTCCCTGGTTTAAGGTCAGCATAGTTCTGCTGAATTCCAAGGACACATTTGGAATTTGCTGGACTTCTCAGCTATGTCGGGCACCACTGATGACTCCCTTCTTGAGCTCCTGTCCCTTTAGCTTTCATTGGACTGAGCCCTCCTGGTTTTTCTTGTCCTCGGTGGCCTTTGCTTTCTTCTTTGGGTGCTTCTCAAACCCCTGGGCTAAGCAGTCCTCTCTCCTCGACCTTTCAAAGTGTTGGGATTATAGGCATGAGGATGACTGTGCCTAGCCAGAAACTTAGTTTACAGCCTTGAGTTTACCTACTGTTGATGAAAAGTATAGACTTCAGTCAGACTTGGGTTACTTACTAGCTGTGTGACTTCTAGGAAGTAACTCAACTTTTGTGCACCTTCATTTCTTATCAGTAAAAGGGGGATAATAATACCTCATACGGTTATTGTGAAAATTAAATGAAACAGTGCATACAAACACTTAGTGTGATGTCTGAAACATGGCTATGTTGAAAATTGCCCAATAAAGTAGTAGCTGTTGTTGTTACTGTTATTTGTGTTGAGGTCTCACTCTGTCACCCAGGATGGAGTTCAGTGGCATGATCATGATCACGGCTCACAACAGCCTCGACCTCCTGGACTCAGGTGATCCTTCCACCTCAGCATCCTAAGTAGCTGAGACTACAGGCGCACACCACCTTGCCCGACTAATTTTATTGTTGTTGTTGTTGTTGTTATTATTATTATTATTATTATTAGTAGTAGTAGTAGTAGTAGTAGTAGTAGCAGTAGTAGTAGTAATGAGGTTTTACTATGTTGCCCAGGCTAGTCTCGAACTCCTGGGTTCAAGCTATCCTCCTGCCTCAGCCTTCCAGAGTGCTAGGATTACAGGCGTGAGTCACCATGCCTGGCCTGTATTATTAACTAAAGCAATATAGTGTTGTAGGATGTTAAAGGCTTTATTGTAATGTAATGTTCAAAATTTAGATCTACATAAATGTAACTCTTTGATAGTCTTCATTTTCTTAAATTATAATTTATTTGTAAGTGAGCACTTCAGGGTCATTCATTCTTAGTGTGGGTTGGAGTTGCAGCTTGCTCATGGTTGTGACAGAGCACCTTGGCAAAATGGCTCTGGAAACAATAAACTGAAATTCCGTATGAGGGGCTCATTTCTGCAAGGAAGTTGAGCCTTTTGTCCTTGTAAATGAGTTCCCATGCCTACTTTTTCAAAGTAGGTTGTTCTATATTCAATAATGGAGGGAGAGAATTTCTCAAATGGTATGGTTGTAGCCCTAAACCTAAGATCTGTAGTACTTTTCTGTTTACTCAGTACTTTTCCTTTTAGAAATGTGAATTTAAAAAAAAAATCAAAACCCACTCTGAGATATGTTTTCACAAGACTGCAAAGAAGATTTATGGTTTCTTTTTCTAGGAGGTATGGTTTGTATTGAAAGTAGTAGTCTTGTCTCTTCTCTGTCTCCAAGATGAGATTGTGAAAGAGGCTCATGGGATATGGCGAAGTCTCAGCTAACTCTGCAGTGTGGTTCCTTCTCTTTTTAAGGTGGAAACTAGAGGGAGAGAAACTGGAGCTGAAGATACTATTGATAAGATGTGACATTGTACATTTGGTGAACTTCATGTTGGAAATTATGCTGCCAGTATAACTTCAGAAGTTGTCTTTGGGTTGAAAACTGTGGAGCAAATAGGAGCTCAGTCATAGCCCAGAGTGTATTATGTCTAAGTTGAATATTAGCACTTGATTTCAACAGATCTTTCACTTAGATATCCTGGATTTGCAGTTTCAGATATTTGCTGTGTTTGCCAGCTTGTAGTCCACTCTCACACTGATGACACCTTTTATTAAAATTATTAAGTGAATTCCAAAAAAGTCACAATCACCTTAACATCAGTTGGTAGTGTATGACTCCAAACTGGTTTTATTAGTTAACAAATGGTGCCAGGGAAGAAGTGGGGTCGCTACTGGGAACACCCTTGTTTCCTCCTACCAAAAATATTTTCCCTCCCACTAATTAAACCTAACTAGATCCTCTCTTGAACTGCAATCCCCTCTCCTCTGGCTCCCCACTTTGTAAGGGCCAAACTTTTGTTAGTCACTTCTAATACAATATTGTAAAGAAACTTCTATCGCTTATTTTTGAAACCAGCTATAGAACCTTTCAAATTTTAGCAAAAGAGAACTCCGAAAGGAGAGCATATGGGAGGGAAGGGGTTAATTCCTCCAGATTTCTCTTACCTGGAATCCAACTTCCACAGCTGTACTGACCCTTCAGTGGTATGGCTGGGCACAGAAACAAAATTGCTTTCTTTGATTCCAGTTAGCTTAGTTGATATTTTAAAAATGAACTTCACCACATTGTAAGGAAGAAAAAAAGGAATAATTATCTAAAATAGAAACGGTACAGTATAAAATTCTTCATATTCCCAAAGAACAAGTTTCTGATCCTAAGACTTGACTCTCTTAGTTGCTGGGAGCTGGCACAGCTTCCTGCCCGTACCCGGCTGGCTCTCTTTGTTCTCTGCAGGGACTCCCCTCCCCGAGGCCCCCCCCCCTTTTTTTTGGCCCTCTCACAAATGTGATTAAAAAAACGTTTATTCAGATCCAAACACTGCTTCATCCTTCCTGTCCTGCATGTTTAGAGGTGGTTATGGTTGGGGGTTGGGGCTGGGAAGGTAGAGAAGTGGACACAACCTTGCCTGTCTCCCCTGCCTCCAGGTGTCTGACGCTTGGACCCGGAGAGCTGCCTGGGTGCAGGGAAGGTTGGAAAACCAACCTTCCCATCCTTTGCAGTTCTGCCTTTGTCATTTATTCGAGTACAGGGGTTTTCCAGCATCCTCACACCAAAGCTCTATATCAAGACCATATTGACCATATTCAAACCTTAATCTTTCCCAAATCAGTTAAGCCCTGCAGACCAGGCCAGCTTAGCCCAGCTTAGCCTCCCTCTGCCTTGGCACTGCTTCATTGTGTTGCCTCCTGATCAAATGTTTCCTCTTCTCCTCCAGACTGGGAGAGAAGAGAAAGGAGAGAGAGTCTTAGCACCTGCCTTTTCAGCTCCTCGTACACAAAACTTCAACCCCTGTTCACTGAGTCTTTTCACATCTTCATAATTGTGGACATACCATTTCCCCTGCCTGGAACACAGCTCTGAGTTGTTCCCTATTCTGTGTGAATGTGCGGAGATAAGGGAAGGAAGGGAGAAACAACAAGCTCATGAGGAGCCCAAGGTGCCTGAGCAGGCAAGTAGAAGACTTCCCCAGTGCTTGTGTATACCACCTGGCACCTGGCAGGCCCTTAGTGAGCAGTACCCAAGTGTGGGCAAAACATAATCCCGGGGGGTTAGGGTGGGGTTTAGTGCCTCACTGGAGTTCAGAAGGGAAAGCTATGAAGAGAGTCCAGAGCAGGGAATTTGACCCTCTGCTGTCCTTGAAGGAACAGCTAGGGGTTGTTTTCAATGGAAGCCTGTTATCAAGACATCCAGATATCTTCTCTATAAGGTAATATTGACTTGCTGTCCAGTCTATCAATCCAGCCTAAGGGAGACCCTACTGGAAACATTACTAGTTGTGTGACAGATCAGGCATCTTTACTCTGGGCCTAGTTTTCACATCTGAAAAACTAGGGTATTGGACTAGGTACCTGATGATCTCCTTACAACTGGATGTTCTGAAGTTCCATGAATCTGTTAACTGTGGATTCACTTCACGGATGAATGTCAGTGGTCTGAGCAGTGTATGAGTGTTAGGAAACTTCTTTCAAGTAAGTACCCTTTTTTCCTCTTGATACATTTTGAAAGTCATATCAGAAAGCAGAATTGGGATGATAGCACACACACACACACACACACACACACACACATACACGTGCACACGTGCGTGCACACTCACATTCTATAACTTACATTTACCATGGTCACCACTAGATGGCACCCTTGTCTTACTAAGGAGATCTTTCTCTTAGATGTTACAGGGCTTCTGGAGGACTTAATAAAAATAGATAGTAATGAATCTAATGAAATTGAGGAATGAGCAAGTTAACCAGATAAAATAGAAATGAATGTTTTTCTATTACTATTTGATGGTTTGATCACTGGTGAGACCTCATAAAAATCAATAAATAAATCAAAAAATCAGCTGGGCATAGTAGCACATGCCTGTAATTCCGGCTACTCAGAAGGCTGAGGCGGAAGGATCACCGGAGCCCAGCAGGTTGAGGCTGCGATGGCCAGAAGCGGCCACTGCACTCCAGTCTGGGCGACGGAGTGAGACTCCAACTCAAAAAAAAAAAAAGGTTTAAGGTAATTAAAAGCTGCAACTTTCTACATTGCCCTGAAGGAGATTATCTTACAAATATTTCTCTTATAAAGTATAAGGTATCTTTAAAATTTTAAACGAGCTTAATTTGCTTAATGAAAAAGGGTGATATATTTCAGAAGTTCTTTAGTAAGATGGGTTTGTGACAGTCGGAAGTGGAATAAACTTCTACTTACAGTCTAAACTTCAAAGGCAAGATTGGTCCCATGATGCTGGAAGCACCTTCTAGTGACCAAGTTGAGTAAGTTTTGTTGAGCTAAAAGGTGAAAGCGGGAGGCCCCGCTTAGCCAAATAGTGATTTGATTTATGATGCTGTACAGGAGTTGAATGCTTAAATAATTGTGTTAGTAAAGGGAGCAAGAAAACTTAGGAATATTTATATGCTACCGACATGTCTTTTATAGTTCTGTATAGCTTTCCTGAGAGAGGATTTTTTGTTCTTCATTCATAGTAAACACCTTTCCATTAGTTTTTTTAAACCCTTTTTTAAAAAGAGCAGTTTTAGGTTCATAGAAAAATTGAGAGGAAGGCACAAGAGATGTTCCCTACAGCCCCCTTCCCCCACACATGCATAGACTTCTCCCATTATTGGCAGCCCCCAGCATTTGTTACATTTGTTACAGCTGATTAATATACTTTGATATATCATACTTTTGCAAAGTTCATAGGTTGCATTAAGGTATACTCTTGGTATCATACTTTCTTTAGGTTTAGACATATGTATAATAACATGTTTCTGCCATTATACTATCTTGCAGAATATTTTCACTGTCCTGAAAACCCTCTGTGTTCCATCTGTTCATGCCCCCAATCCCTGGAAACCATGAATCTTTTTACTGCCTCCATAGTTCTGCCTTTTTCAGACTGACTTCATAGTATTTAGCCTTTTCAGATTGACTTCTTTCACTTAATAATATAAATTTAAGTTTCTTCCATGTCTTTTCATGGTTTGATACCTCATTTCTTTTTCACACTGAATAATATTCCATCGTCTGGATGTACCACAATTTGTCCATTTACCTACCAAAGGACATCTTGGTTGCTCCCAAGTTTTGGCAAAACTGCCACACAGTCTTCCAAAGTAGCTGTACCATTTTGCCTTCCCACCAGCAATGAAGGAGTGTTCTTGTTGCTCCACATCCTTCCCGGTAGTGTTGTCAGGGTTCTGGATTTTGACCATTCTAATAGGTAAGCAGTGGTATCTCAGATTATTTTAATTTGCATTTCACTGCCGACATAATCAGGCTTTTTTTTTTTCCTTTAAATTTGAGTTTTAGGACCTCTTTGTATATTTGGGATAATAGTCCTTTGTCAGATATGTCTTTTATCCCAGTCTGAGGGTCGCCTTTCCTTTTTTTTTTTGAGTTGGAGTCTCACTCTGTCGCCCAGACTGTAGTGCAGTGGCATGCTCCTGGCCACCGCAGCCTTGACCTGCTGGGTTCTGGCTATCCTTCCACCTCAGCCTTCCAAGTAGCCAGAACTACAGGCGCGTGCTACCACGCCCAGCTAATTTTTTGATTTATTGTAGAGATGAGGTCTCGCCAAGTTGCCCAGGCAGGTCTCGAACCCACGGGCTCAGGCAATTCACTCACCTCGGCCTCCCAAGGCACGGGATTATAGGCTGAGCCACCGAGCCCGGCGAGGGTCACATTTTCATTCTCTTGACAGTGTCTTTTGCAGAGTAGAATTATTATTTTGAGTGAGGGTCTTACTCTGTCGCTCAGACTGGAATATAGTGACATGCTCACGGCTCACTGCAGCCTCAAACTCCTGGGCTGAAGTGATCCTCCAGCGTTAGCCTCCTAAGTAACTGGGACTACAGACATGAGCCACCATACTTGACTACTGATATGTTTTTGCTCTTTTACAAAAATATTTATATCTTATTTATATTTACTATCTAGCTTGCCAATTTTTAAAGTTATCTTTTAACTCCCACCTATTGCCTATACAACAATCAGTTAACTTATTCTACTTTCTTCTTCCTTTTCCCTTCTCCTTTTTATTTTCATGGTTTCTTCCTTGTCGGAACATACAACATATGTTATTCTTTTGCCCTGTCCCAGTCTTTGCTTTAGTCTTAAGTCCACACTTAAATACATTTAATGTTCACCATCGGTCCTTTTACCCAAGTTTCTCATGACCTTCCACTTGGGTGAAGCTCACCCTCTATTAGTGTCAGGAACTGTCAAGAGTCAGAGAGTTTACCCTACTAATAAGTTAGCTTATAACTGTTTTATGGATCCTGGCAGAAAAACACAAGATTCTTGGCTCAGAAGCAAAGGACTTTATACTCATGGCAAAAGCAATAGCCAGAGCTCACTATTCATTTTTCTCGTTCCCTATCTCCTACATTTCCCAGACTTACACAGGTAAGTCAAGGTGAATGTCTATACATCCAGTGGTTGCGTCACAGAAAAGAAACACAGAATTTGAGAATTCTACTGCTTTCATAAGAATTGGAAGGTCTTTGTTTGGGGGTAGATACTACTTTATCCCTCAGGGTTGCTCCTTGAAAACAAAAGCCTAAGAAACGATTAGGTAAAGAACAGTCAGAACTTTGCCCCTTTGGCATACCTAGCCAGAATATGGAGGGATGCCTACAACCATGGCAGATTATCTCTGCCACAAAGTAAATTCCCAAGAAGGGCTTGCAGGTATAGTATTCTCTGAGGTCATACATCTTTAAGACACTTTCTATAGCCTTGATATTTGAAGGACTGATTTGCTAGATACAAAATTCTTGGTTGATGCTTTCTTCCTTTGAATTTCTTGAAAATGCTGCTCCATTGTTGCCTTGTTTTTATGTTTCTCTTTGGAAAGTTTGATGCCAACCTAATTATCTTGCCCTTTTGAGACATTTGTTTTTTTGTTTTTTTAATTTTTAATTTCAAATATATAGGGTACAATTCAGGTATGGTATACAAATGTTCATTATGCAGGTACCCTTGTTGGTGAGGTGTGCCCCTCTCCCCTGGCAGTTTCCCACTACTGCCAATCCGTTTCTTGCTGTATTACCATAGTTGTTCAAGGTCCACTTATGAGTGAGAACATGTGATTCTCGGTTCTTTGTTTCTGTGATAGATCACTCAGTATTATAGCCTCTAAGTTCATCCAAGTTGCTGCAGAGTTTATAATTTTGTCCTTCTTTATGACTGCGTAATGTTCCATCGTGTATATATACCACATTTTTTATCCAGTTCTTTTTCAATGGACAGCATGGTTGGTTCCATGTTTTTGCTGTTGTGAATAATGCTGCAGTAAACATGCGTGTGCAGGTATCTTTTTCACAGAGTGATTTGAGTTCCTCTGGGTATATTCCTAGGGGGATTGTGGGGTCATATGGGAGGTCAATTTTTAGATCTTTTGGGAATCACCACACTGTTTTCCACAGAGGCTGTACTAGTTTACAGTCCCCCAACAGTGTAGAAGTACTCCCTTTTCCTGCATCCTCTCCAGCACCTGTTGTTTTTTGAGTTATTGATGATGGTCATCCTGACTGGAGTTAGGTGGTATCTCAGTGTAGTCTCAATTTGCATTCCTTTGATGATTAGTGAGTCTGAGCATTTTTTCACGTATCTGTTGACCACTCGTATATCCTTTTCTTTCTTTCTTTCTTTCTTTCTTTCTTTCTTTCTTTCTTTCTTTCTTTCTTTCTTTCTTCCTTCCTTCCTACCTTCCTTCCTTCTCTCCCTCCTTCCCTCCCTCCCTCCCTCCCTCTGGCCTTCCCTCCCTCCCTCTCTCTTTCCTTCCTTCCTTCCTTCCATCCTTCCTTCCTTTTTTGTGAAGATTTAAGTTTATGCCTCATGTCCTTTCATTTGGGCAAGAAGAATTTCCTTAAGTATTTTCTATAGAGCAGGTCTGTTAGTTATCTATTCTCTCAGTTTTTCATTGCCTGGAAAGTTTTAGTTTCTTTTCATTCATGAAGGATTGATATAGAATTCTTGAGAAATTTTGGTTAACATACTTTTTCTTCCAAAACTTTGAATAGAAAACACCACTACTTTCTAGTCTCCATAATATCTAATGAAAAGTTAATTGATAATCTTTTTTGTTTATTTTCTTTTTTCTTTTATTTTAGCTTTATAGTATCATATATATACAAAATTATATATATTTAATGTATAGCTCTTGAAGAGTCTGGGCATATTCATGGTAACTGATAATCTAATTGAGAATCTCTTGTACATGTTAAGTGTTCTTCTGCCACTTTCAATATTCTGTCTTTGTCTTTTAAGAATTTAAGGTGTGCATCTCTTAGATTATGTTATACTCAGTTTAATGAGCTTCTCAGTGGTTTTAAGCCATTATTTTTAGATTATTAGTTCTGCTCTTTGCTTTTTCTCCTCTCCTGCAAGATGGTATACTTGATTGTGCCACATTAGCATCAGAGTCTCTATTCACTTTTCTTCATTCATTTTGCTTTCTTTTCTCAGATTAGATACTCTCAGTTAGTTTGCCTTTCAAACTCACTGATTCTTTCTTCGGACAATTTAAATCTGGTCTTAAGCACCACTAATGAATTTTTCATCTCAGATTTTAAACTACAGAGTTTCCTTCTGGTTTGTTTTAATAATTTTGTTGTTATATTGTTTTTATTAAGTCATAAATCATCTTGTAATTGCTTTAATTAATTAGATCCGGTTTCATATATACATGTGTGTATATGTATATATGCATATATATTAATCAAATAAGTGAAACATTAAAACATCCTAGCATCATTATTGAGTATCTATTGACTGATTTTTTTTCGTTGTATAGATAACATTGTTCTGCTTCTTTGCATTTCTTGCAATTTTTTTTGTTGAAAATTAGACCTTTACAAAATTAAATGTGGCAACTCTGCAAATAAGATCTCACTATCTCACTCCATCAGATTTTTGTTTTTGCTTTTGTTGTCTTATTACTGTTGTTATGTTATGTTATGTTTTCTGGCGTGATTCTGTAAAGTCCCCTTTTGTGTGTGGGCACTGAAGTTTCAGATCAGTTAGCTGAGTGGTCATTGATGGCAGAGAAATTTTGTTTAATGTTTAGAAACAAAAGTCTTTCCGTCTTTGCCAAGAAGCTCTACATGCATGTTCAGGCATCTTTTCAGGCAACAAACAATTCTGCTCTAGCCTTTTCTTTCTGTTTGTACAGGTACTCAGAGTCAGTTAGTGGTGAGAGATTTATGCCTTTTCAGGAATTTCTCAGGCATATGCACAGTCCTGCACATACAAGTTGCCTTCTAGGTTACCAGAAATATGTTGGAGTTTTTAAAGCTCTTTATGGACATCTCTTTTCTCATAGCTTCTTATGTTTTGCAGACAGTCTCTTGTTTGCCCCAACAAGTGTCACCAATTTAAGCAGCTGTGATATTAAACAATTACTTTGGTTGTTTCCCACAAAATGCCTTAGGAAATGGGATTTTTTGTGCTGAAATAACTCTGAGTCACGTCAAATATCAAGAATCTCTGTAAATGAGCCTTTTCCAGAAAACATCCAGACAAGTCTAATAGGGATAATTCCCTCTAAATAGGACTTTTTTGAGGCCATTCAAAACTCTTCTTTTCTCTTTCAGTGGCTAGTAGACTTCTGGTTTTCACAGCTGTCAGGGTTTCAGAGTAAATGTTTTTAAGGTTACCGTAATGCTGGGAAAGGTGGTCAGAATAAGGCAAGCTAAAAATTCCACAAAGGTCACAAAGATATGATTGAGTGTTTAAAAAAATAAATAAATATAATAAAAATAAATGTGGATAGTTTTGTTGTAGCAAGCTGTTGATTTATGATCTACGTTATAAAATATTTGATTTAGACCGCTTTTACTAGTGATCTTATTTTTTTCATGAAAGAAGTGATTTTCAGAGCTCCTTTTCCACATTTCTGGCCATTTATCCCATATAATTTTAATTATCATACCCCGTTGTCACATTTACTCTTTTAGGATTGTGAATTGTCTTTTTGTTTTTTATAATACACCAAGCCTTGAGATATATTTTAATTGACATTAATATAGTCACTTCAGTTTTCTTATGCTCACCCTTCATAATGTGTCTTTTTGTTATTTTATTTCTTGGATATTCAAAGATTTATTTTTTATTTTATTTTATTTTATTTTATTTTTTTGAGTTGGAGTCTCACTCTGTCGCCCAGATTGGAGTGCAGTTTCCTCTCCCGGCCACCGCAGCCTCGACCTGCTGGGCTCCTGCGATCCTTCCGCCTCAGCCTTCCAAGCAGCTGGAACTACAGGCGCACGCTACCACACCCGGCTAATTTTTTTGATTTATTGTAGAGATGAGGTCTCACCAAGTTGCCCAGGCAGGTCTCGAACCCACGGGCTCAGGCAATCCACTCACCTCAGCCTCCCAAGGCGCGGGATTACAGGCTGAGTCACCGAGCCCTGCTAAAGATTTTAATATGCACATTTCACTTGACACACTTGATATAGAATTAACATTAAATTACTTCAAAGAATTCAGAGAACATAAAAGAATCTTATGCACATATATTTCCATTTAATCTCAAGTATGGTACTATTGTCAATAAACATGTGTTACATATATTAAATGTTATGAGTTATAAATTTTAGTAGCTTTTTGACTTTAAACAATCATGGCCTTTTTAATAAATTAAAATTTAAAAAGAAAAAGTGTGCACAATATTTCATGTTAATACTGATATTTGCCATATTCAATTGCCTTCATTCATGTAGACTTGAGTTGCCATCTAATGACATATCATTTCCCTTCAGCCTAAGATCTCTCTTTGGGGTTTATTATAATGCTGGTCTTCTGACTAATCATTCTTCTTCTTTTTTAAAAATCTCATATCTTTTTAGCTTTTCATTTTGAAAAATTGTTTCTCTATGCTTACAACAATTAAAAAAATTTTTTTTTTCTTTCAACCCTTGAAATATGCAATTTCTATGTCTTTGTCCTTCATTGCTTAGGTTGAGAAGACACATCTTGAATATACTGTTTTCTTCTTTTTGTAATGTGTTTGCCCTGAATACTTTTTGGATGTTACATTTATCAATAGATTTCAGCAATTTGAATATTGTGTGCCTAGAAGTAGTTAAAATCTTTAGCTCTAGAATTTCTATTTTTGATAGTTTATATTTCTCTGTTGAGTTTTTTTATCTGTTCCCTTACTAAGATGAATTTATTTTACTTCTTCAAAATATATAGAATTAGTTTGGATTTAGTTGAAGTTAGTTTCTTCTGTTGAATTTTCTATCCCTGAGAGTAGATTACACTTTCCTGTATCATTGAATGTCTAGTACATTTTGAAAACTAGACAGTTTAGATAATATGTTTTGATGACTCTGGGTTTTGCTTTGTTCTTCTGGGAACTTTTCTTGTTGTTTTATTTATTTATTTTTTTGGACTGGATATACAGTAAGATATGTTTGTTAATCCTCTCTATGGTTTCCTTGCTTCTGGGTATTCACTTTTAAATCTTCACCTGATTAGCCAGCTTTGGACTCTATCTTCAAATACCTTAATCCAGTAAGGCTTCACTTTGAGCTTTCCAAGGTGGTTATGGTTGGGGAATTAACATAGTTTTTTTTAAAAAAGGACTGACATGCTTCTCTGTAAGTTCTGGTCTCCTCCCTAATCTGGGAGAGATGGATCCTCTTTTCTCTCTCTTTCTAATATACTCTCTAAAATAACCATATTTTCCAATGGAAAAAAAAGGACAAGCTACAAAAAACAAATTTGTGCAGCTCTTTTGATAAAATAATTTATTTCTGTTTCCTCTACGTTTTTGTTTGTTTTGGGGGTTTTTGTTTGTTTTTCCTGTGTCACCTGTGTTCTGCCCTACACATATGTACTTTAGTGGACAAGGGTAGAGTTGACACTCAGATTTTGGGTCTCACTCTTTCTCATGTTTCTAGTTTCTAGGATTTGTACTATACATTTCTGAAAACGTATAACCAAAGAGGTGAAAATTCTCTGCAAAGAGAACTATATAATATTACTGAAATACATCATAGTTGACACATAAAAATGGAAAAATAATCTATGTTCATAAAATGAAAGAATCAATATTATTAAAGTAACCATACTGGTCAAAGCAATCTACAGATTCAGAGTAATTTTTATCAAATGACCAATGTCATTTATTCCAACAAAATTAGAAAAACATTGCTAAAATTCATTTGGAAGCAAACAAACACAATTTCAAATAGTCAAAGTATTCCCAAGCAAAAAGTGCAAATCCAGGAGAATCACATTATCTGACTTCAAACTTTACTACAAGTCTACAGAAGAAAAAAGAATGAAAAAATATATATACATACATATATACATATACACATATATACATTATATACAGGGTATTGGTACATAAATAGACACTTCAACTAACAGAATAGAACAGAGAACCATAAAATAATGCCACTCATCTACAACCAACTGATTTTCAGCAAAGCTGACAAACATTAAAAAATGGGAAAAAGATATTCTATTCAATAAATGATGCTGGAAAATCTGGCTAACTATATGAAGAAGTCTAAGAGGTGACCCCTACCAATTACCATATACAAAAAGAAACTCAAGATGAATTAAAGACTTATATGTAAGATTTCAAACTATAAAAATCTTAAATGAAAACCTGGGAAACACTCTCTTATACATTAGCTTAGGCAAATAATGTATGACCAAGTTTTTTTAGTTTTTAATTTTAAAGGTGTGGGGTACAATTCAGGTTTAAGTATACAAATGTTCATTATGCAGGTACCCTTGTAGATGAGGTGTGCTCCTCCCTTATCTGGCAGTTTCCGGTTGCTGCCAATCCCACCCCCAGGTAGTTTCCCACTACTGCCAGTCCCTTTTCTATAGTATTATGAAAATTGTTCAAGGTCTGCTTATGAGTGAGAACATGGGGCACTCAGTTCTTTGTTTCTATGATAGATCACTCACTATTATAGACTCGAAGTCCATCCAAGTTGCAGTGAAGTTCATAATTTTGTCCTTTATGGCTGCGTAATACTCCAATGTATATATATATATATATATATATATATATATATATATATATATATCACATTTTTAAAATCCAGTCTTTTTATGATTGGCATCATGGTTGGTTCCATGTTTTCGCTATTGTGAATAATGCTGCAATAAACATGTGTGTGCAGATATCTTTTTCATAGAGTGATTTGAGTATATTCTCAGTAAGGGGATTGTGGGGTCATATGGACTGTGGATTTTTTAGATCTTTTAGGAATTACCACACTGTTTTCCACAGAGTTTTCACTAGTTTACACTCCCACCCGCAGTGTAGAAGTGTTCTTCTATTTCCCCTGCATGCTCTCCAGCATCTGTTGTTTTTTGTTATTGATGATGGTCATCCTGACTGGAGTTACGTTGTATCACAGTGTGCTTTTAATTTGCATTTTTTGATGACTAGTGAGGCTGAACATTTTTTCATGTATCTGTTGGTTGTTCCTATGTCTTCGTTTGAGAAGTGTCTATTCATATATTTTGCCCACTATTTAATAGGGCTGTTTTATTTTTCTGGCATGTTTGAGTTCCTTGTAGATTCTAGATGTTAGACCTTTGTCAGATATACAGTTGGCAAATATTTTTTCCCAGTTTGTGGGCTGTCTCCCAGCTCTCTTGATGGTTTCTTTGGCTTTGCAAATGCTTGTCAGTTTGATGAAGTCTTACCTGTCTATCTTATCTCTGATGATACGGGCACTTGACCAAGTTTTAAAAGCTGAGGCATAAGAGAGAGATTCAAAATGGTCAACTAGGTGGCCAACTGGTGACTCTTTCATGAAGCACACCAAGGAAGAGAGCCCCAGCAGTCAGACATTCCCAACAGTTGAAGTAGATTGAGATGGAAACCATAATCCATGATTCGTAGAGGACCATAAAGACACACAGAATACCATGAAGAGAGAACAAGTAGCCCATTTTGGAGTCAGGAAGCCTCCTTGCCACACAGCTAACATTGGAAATAAAGAACAGCCTCTGGATGTGAAAAATGGTATGTGCAGGAAATTAGGTATACAATATTTGCTCCTGCCACAAATTGAGAGAGATCTCCCAGACTCAGGGGACTCCAGTACCACACAGGAAATGGTCTGGATACAGCTGTGTGTTTCCAGAGCCCATGTGGAGCTGAGAATCCATTTGAGAACTGAACACCTATGGTCAAACCATCCTCAATAACTTCTCTGCATGCAACACTCAGTGCCTAGCTCCAGGGCTGGGAAAGAATCCTTCTCAGCTGCTTTTACTTGCCACAGGGGCAGGTTCCACAACTGCAGACTGCTCCAGTTTGAAGCAAGCTGCAGCAAGGCAAGCTGCAGCAAGAAACACTGTTGCTGAAAGAACTTTTGACTTCTGGCCGGGCTCAGGGGCTCAGCCTGTAATCTCAGTGCTTTGGGAGGCCGAGGTGAGTGGATTGCCTGAGCCCGCGGACTCGAGACCTGCCTGGGAAACTTGGAGAGACCTCATCTCTACAATAAATCAAAAATCAGCCGGACGTGGTAGCACGAGCCTGTAGTTTCAGCTACTTGGAAGGCTGAGGCAGAAGGATCGCCGGAGCCCAGCAGGTCGAGGCTGCGGTGGCTGGGAGCGGCCACTGCACTGCAATCTGGGTGATAGAGTGAGACTCCAACTCAAAAAAAAAAGAAAAAAAGAAGAACTTTTGAGTTCTGGATGCTTTTAGCCTCTAGAAAGGGAAGGGAAACCAGGATGAGCCTTATCTCCTGGTAACTCCTCTCTCTCTCTGCATGAATACTTCTGTTCATCAAAAGGTTCTACCATTCCTGTAACACTGCCACAGTGGCTAGGGAGCCAAAACTCCTTCTTAATTATCACTGACTGCACACAACTGAAAATCAGAAATGAAAACCAGTCTATTCCAGCCCACAGGTAAAATACAGCAGAAAGAAACTTTGATATCTGAGTGTGGACAACCTCAGACAAGTGAAGGAGAGCTGGGGGCAACAAGTGAGTAGGGGCTGTCATTTTGGCAACACCTATCTCCCTGTGTGAACTGTTTTGTACAACAGAAAAGGTTCAGTCATCGTTGCAGCATGGCCACAATCAGTGAACCCATTTTTTAGGGGCGCTGCCAACCGTGCCCACAGGGAGATATCTGGAGAGCAGTCCAATATGAGCTAGCCATCCCTGACCAGCTATTCCTCCCCCACATCCTTCAAAAACCCAAGAACTGAGGAAGTTTGGGAGTTCCTATAGCCCCATCTATTGCCTAAGTCATCTGCATACTTCCCTGGAAAAATGGAGGCCAAGTATAAAATCTCACAGCGCTATCAAAGCTGGTTGTTTCCTCCAAATGCCACATCCTGTCAGGAGGCCAACAGACACAGCCTATTACAACATCTGAGACAATAATTCATCCCCTGAGAAGGAGATAAAAACAAAGCCCATGGCATTGTACGTTCTCCAGATTAACCAGCAGACTGAGGTATCAGAGAGCTTCTCCAGAGAGTCCTCCAGAGATGTTGATGATCAACTCCCATTAGGATTCTACCTCTGTGCCTTCACATAGGGGATACCTTCCAGGTCCACCCTAGCACCACCCAAACAATGTCAATCTCATAGGAGATATAGACCCAAAATAGCAGCAAGACTCACAGTGATTGAGCTCTCAAGGACTACCACCAGCAGTGGAAAGGGGAAAGCACTAAAATAGGAGAGCAACCTGTGGGATAATTTTTTAAGCCTACAAAAGACCACCAAATAGTAGCAACATTATCTAATCAAAAAACAACAAAACAAAACAAACACAAAAGGAGATAATTCTGTCTTCATAGAAGAGAAAGAACCAGGGAAAAAAACACCAGTTATCACACAAAGACCAGTTCCCAAGCAATGAGACTCAACTAGAAGTTCTGTCCCTGATGATATACGTAGATTTCAGAATATGGAAGGCAAAGCCAATCAAGACAAGCCATGCGAAGACGGATACACAGATTATCCAGGCAATGAAAACAGTGCAGAAACAAAAAGTGAACTGACCAATATAAGAAAAGTCCAATTTAAAATCATAAAAATTAAGAATTCTTAGAATTTCAAAGCACAGTGAAAAGCCTGAGCAGCACAGTTAACCAGGCAGAGGAAAGAATCTCAGAGTTTGAGGATCAAACTATCTGACACAAACAAGGAGAAAAGGCTCAATACGAATGAGCAAAACCTATAAGTGGGTTGGAATTATGTAAAGAGATCAAATCTATGGCCAGCCATCTGGCAATCCTGTGAGAGAAGGGGAAACTTAGAACATCCTGGAAAAGGCCTTCCAGAGGTCATCCAAGAAAATATTCCCCATTTTGCTAGAGAGGCAATATTGCAGATTTAAGAGATTCAGAGAACTCTTGAGAGATATTACAGAAGAAGACCATCCCCAAGACACATAATCATCAGTCTTCCTGAGGTAAGCATGAAATAAAGAATTCTAAAGGCTGCTAGAGAGAAGGGAGAGACGATCTATCAATGAAGATCAATCACAATTACAGTAGACTTCTCAACAGTAACCCTATAAGTCAGAAGGGACAAGAGTTCCAGATTTGACATTCTTCAAAAAAAGCAACTCCAGTCAAGAGTTTCCTACCTTGCCATGCTAAGCTTTATTAATGAGGAATTAAAATTATTCACTAATATTCAATCCCCAATAACATATGTTACCTTCATACCAGCCCTTCAGGAGAGGCTTAAGAAGCTTTTTTGAGCACTGAAATGAAAGAATGATTGCAGTCTTCACAAAGGCACAGGCAAGCATGGAATTAATATATCATACAAATCAACCACAAAACCTAAAATGCAAAACAGTTTCTAGTTAGTCATATGACAAAAATAAACCTCCATATATCATTAATCAACTTAAACGTGAATGGAGTGAACTTGCCACTCAAAAGGCATAGCATTACAAATTGAATTAAGAAACATTATTCATCCTTCTGCCACCTACAGGAAACCATAAATAGACCAACAATAATCCAAGAAACAGACTCCATAATAAGAAATCTCCTTGGCAAAAAGGCCTGGGCCAGATAGTTTCTTAGCTGAATTGTACAAAATATGCAGAGAAGAGCTGATACAAAACCTCTTGGAAGTTTTTAATAGACAATTTAAAAAGAAGAAATTCTCCCTACCTCATGCTGTGAATGCAATATCATCCTGATACATAAAAATTTCAAAGTCCCAGCAGGGAAAAAAAAAACCATAGGCCGATTTCCTTGTTGAACATAGATGCAAAAATTCTCAAGAAGACTCTAGAAAATTGCATTTAACAGCACATTTCAAGGATCATCATCATGACCGGGTAAGCTTCATTCCTGGCATGCAAGTCTGGTTTGACATACATAAATAAAAAAATGTAATCCATCACATACACAAGTGTAAAAACAACAGCCACATGATTAACTCATTAGATGCAGAAAAAGCATTCGATAAAATTCAACATCCTTTCTTAATGAAAATCCTAGAACACCTAGGCATTGAAGAAACCTTGCTCAAAATAATAAAAGTCATCTAGGTGTAACTTTAGCTGATTTTTGAAGTAAGATTAGACTTTATAAAGTTGGCTCTGAATTAGAGAACAGATGAACCATTGTGGGTTATTATGCATTATATTCTATTTGTATAAGTGAACAACACAAAATTTTAAACCATTGTACAATTACATGTAGTCTTACATACTTCGCCCATGGCATGGGGCAAAGCAGGTCTCGCATTAATGACTTCTGCCTTCTGTTTGTTTAGAAATTGAAAGTACTGGCGTAAGAGAAAGTTATGTGAGGCATAACTTATAGAAAATGCATTATTTGGAAACCCAAGCATGCATACATATATGCATATACACACACATATGTGTATTTATTTATTTATTTATTTATCTTTCAAATTTATCCAATGATTAAACCCAAGTCTTCAACTATGGTTTCAATAAATAAGACATCAGTAAGTATAAGCTGATTCTGAAGGTATTAACTTAATAGTAAAGTAGGATTCTACAGCCTATATTGTAGCTGTTAGCATATATCTACTGATATTTTATTCCTTATTCCATTTTAATCTCCTTCAGCGAATGAACTATATAGGATTGATATCTTTATTCTCTACATAGGATTTGCACAACGCCTTACACATAAAGTATATTAAATAAATATTTTATAATTTTTTTACTAAAAATAGAAAACATGCTTCTGAAGAAATATGAAGCAGAATGTATATATTTTATTGTTTAAATTCACTTGAATAATGCAACCAAAAATATATGAAACGATTTTAACCCCTTTCACCATCTCACCTTCTGCTTATTTTGCCCTCTCTACCTCCATCACATTTTAAGCTACAGTGAAATGGCTTATCTTGCAAACTGTACATATGCAGTGAGAATAAAGAGAATTTAGTATGGCTGACATGGAAAGGAACAATGAGGACTTGTGTGAAATAAATCTGTAGTTAAAAGATTCTTAAACCAATTCAATATATTTTTCAAGGCTGTTTAAGTGAAAAATACATCCCTATCTATGTACACATTTATAAGGCAATAATTTCTTTGATGGAAGAAATATTTTTAAAAGTCATTCTTGGTTAAGAATAGAGGCCCAAGAATTTGGCTTTAAGACACAGAAACAAAGCCTATAATTTTAAATATATTTCACAATTTATTTAGTTTAATCTCAACCTTGATAGATTAGTATAGTATATTTCAGGCATAGTTTCTATCATTATGAATCTCACAATCTAGCAAACACAAGCAGTGTAATAATTAATCAATAAAATACTGCCATTAACCTAGCAAAGTCAGCATAGAACTGAAATAAGTAACAGTTACTGAAAAAGTTCAAAGAGGTGTGGTTCAACTGAAAGTCAAGTTTAGAATAATTATTTTACTACTACTACTACTACTACTACTACTACTACTACTACTACTACTACTAGCTGATGTTTAATGATTTCCTATCAGTTACTATACGGTGCCCTAAACCACTGATAGAGATTAATTTACTTAATCCTAATAATTCTTGGAGGCTTGTACTATAATTATCACCACTTTACAAATGAGGAAACTGATTTTTATGAAAGTTAGTAAGTTTTTCAAAGTCATCTTCCTAGAAAGCAACAGATCCAATGAAACCTAAGTACTCCAGCTCCAGGGTCAATGATTTCAATCATTCTGCATCTCACTGTGTGTCTAAGACATTCAAGGTTCCCGTAAAGAGCAACTTTATTTTCTAATGCATAAAGGTCATTAAGGAAAACTTTAATTTGAGAAGAAAACAAATTCAAGTGTGTGTCTATGTGTGTGTGTGAATGACTGGAAAAAGTTATAACTTCAATAAGTCTACCTTTTTATTATTGAGATTCATAATAAATCCATTACAAATAATGTTATAATTAATTTCATTACTCTGGTTAAACATAAGGATCTTAGAATGTTGCAGTGATGCAATCATTGTGTACCAACATACATAGTTTTAATTTATTCTGCAGGCTTGTGTGTTGAATTTACTATATACCAGAGACTGAGGATACAACTGGATCACAAGCTAGGTGAATAAATAGGGAATTATGGTGCACTTCAGTGAGTACTAATGAGATCCACGTGGTTGTTCTGTTGGAGCAGGAAGTCCTCATGATAGCTATTGCTTTTTAATAAACTTCTAATTTGAGAACAGTTCTAAATTTACAGAATAATTGAAAAGAAAGTACAGAGACTTCTTGTTTGTCCACACCCTGTTTGCACTATTATTAACATTATACATTGATAAAATACATTTGTCACAATCAATGAATCAATTTAATGTATTATTTTTATGAATAAACTACCGAGTTCATTCCGAATTTCTCAGTTATTTCCCTAATGTGTTTCTTCTGCTGGATACTGCTTTACTTTTAAAGCCAAACTTCCTTACACTTCACTTATCTCTAAGAGTTTCTCACATTTTACTGTCTTTGATGACTTCAGCAGTTTTGAGGACTACGGATTAGGCATTTCATAAAATGTGTCTCAAGTGAGGTCTGTTTGATATTGTACTTATGACTAGATAGGGGTTATTGTTTTTTGGGAGAAAGGTCACAGAGATTAAGTGCCATTTTTAACAAATCATATCCAGTGTACAAGCTATACATATGACATCATACTTGATATGAACCTTGATCACCTGGTTGAGGTAATGTGTGTTAGATTATTTCCATAGTAAAGTTACTCTTTTCTCCCTTTCAGCACTGTAATATTTGGAAGGAAGTCACAATGAGCAGCTCACACTTAAGGATTGAGAATTTTTAAAATATTTGCAGCTCTTCTGAGTAGGCTATTTGTCTTTCCTTCTTCCCATCAAGTTTACTTAATTATTCACTAATTTACTTGTCTCAGTAAAATCAATATCAACTCATGAATATTCATTTTATACTTTCAGTTATACTCTGACACTTGTATTAATTTTGTCTGATGATTTTTTTAAAATTTTTGCTCAGATGGTTCTATCTCTAGCCATTTCCAATGTTTTTTTCAGTTGGCTTTCTTATCCCTTTGGCATACTTTGTTTTTGAGCATTTTCTTTTTCTCTGGCACTAAAAGGGAACATAATTTCTTAGGTGTCCTGGGACGTCTTTAGAATAGAATGTACTTTTTATCTAAACATTAAAAAATTAGTGGAATTTTATGGGGTTCAAGAAGTTGCTCCATGCAAAGGGGGGAGCACATTCAAAGTCACTGAGGTCTGAAAGAACAGAATATCCTTAGAAAAATAGTAATTCTGTATAACTAAATGAAAAGGTGAAAAGGGTCAGAAAAATGACTGGAAACATAAACTGACACTGCCTTTTGTGAAGAGTCTCTTAATTTAGTCTTCCTCTTAGAATCTCTCAAATTATAAAACAAGTATGAAAGTAGATTTAATTGATGTAAATAACAAATAGAAATAAATATGTATAATTTTAATGTCAGTTAAAGAACACCACTAATGTAAGACAAATATATATTTACAGTGTCTTTTCTCTTTTTTCAGCTAAGGCCCAGCACTGTCACCTTCTGGTAACATCAAAACTGTAAAACAAATAGCCGAGAGGCTAGGAATTCATGACTCTATTGTTTTAATAATACAAATCCAAACAGTCCCAAGATAGAAACTTTCTAACAGCTACTATGTAAAGTGGATAATATAATGGGATTTATCATTTCATGTAATGGTGAGCTCATGACTCCTTTTGATACATATAAACTGTTTGTAAGAGACATACTTGATAGGATCTGTTATAGACATTCTAATAGATCTTATATTAGTCTGCTTGAGCTGCTTTGACAAAATACTACAGACTGGGTTGCTTAAATAACAGATATTTATTTGTCACAGTTCTGGAGGCTGGGAAATCTAAGATGAAGGTGCTGGATTACTGGGTTTCAGTTGATGTCCCTCTTCCTAGCTTGCAAATGGCCAACTTCCTGTTGTATCATTACATAGTGAAGAGAGAGTCATCTTTTCCTCTCTTGCTAGTCTTATAAAGCCACTAATTCCATCATTAGGGCTCCACCCTCATGAGGTCATCTCACTCTAATTACTTTCCAAAGGCCTCATCTTCATATATTATCCCAATGGATATTAGGAGTTTAGCATATACTTTCTGGGGATGAAATAGTTCAGTCAATAGGGGTCTTTATTTCATATTTTAGCATAAACCATCCTTTTTAAAAAAAATAATAATTCACTGCCATAGTTACTCAACCCATAGTTAGGCTTATATAAAATATCTTCACTCAAATCATTCCAAGATTGATTTATGTGCATTATCCAGCAACTTAGTTTCAAATAAAATATAATGTAATTCCTCAAATAAACAAAAAATGATCTCAACCTTCACTATATCTTAGGTAAATTATATTCCAGCAAGAAGGTAGCAGCTGTCCAAATACAGCTTGCAAACATGTTTAAATGCCACTTGTTTTACCAAGGTCACTGTGAAAAATATATCTGTCAAGTTTTCAAAACAAAATCTTTCATAGTGGTGCTGAAAACCAACTTATTTAGAAACTCATTTAATACAGGTGCATATTCTTCACAATTACATTAACAGATGTTATTAACAAGTTTAGTGAATATAGATGTTCTAATATCTCATGAGGGTGTTTGACAGTCCCATCTGCCAATGAGTGCCAAATAAAGAAAGCTAGAAGGGACACAGGTGCCTTTGAACTCACTGTAAGTACATCATAATCCCAAAATCATGCAACCCAACAGTTTCTGGCTATTATTGCTGTCTATTCTAAAGCATATACTGAAGAATATACTTAAGTGTACATTATGCATTCACATAAAATTCTCATGTGGAAAAGACACCACCATACCATCACAGCAATTTCTCATAAATCATGTGCTTTTTACTCTATGCAATTTTAAAATGTTCTTCTACTTGTACAGGATTAGGGTCATATCTCACGTGTGGTTACATAGCCCTTTTATACCTTGAGGTGCAAGAAATTAATAGAAGTAATCTTCCCTTTGATAGATAATGGTGGATAAATAAGTATTACACAAACTTACTGTGAAAACTCACCCCAAATCAGTCTAAGTGACTTGAGGCAGTGTCTTTACACATATACATATAAATAAATCAGATCAATAATACCTATCACTTATTATTATATTTTCTTCTGGATTGTGATCTTAAACTACTGGAATTTTTCAAGAAAATGTAGATTTCAAAGGTTAAAAATAAAGCTTTTGATAAAAACAGAAAACTCCCTCAACCCTACCCATCCAATATCCAAATGTGTTTTTAAAGGTTTTCCATTTCTCTTCTAATATATGACACAGTTTTTGGAGGGAGTGCATTTGTTTGACATACTTTCTGCTCTGACTGAATTTTTTCCATCACAAAAAAAATATTTTAAATTAAATAATGGTGAATCTAGTGAACTATAAAAATTTCAAAATTCCAGCCTGGGCGACGTAGTGAGATTCCAACTCAAAAAAAAAAAAGTCAAAATCATTTACAATGACTCTTCAAACATTTTATGTTTTTTTGAATCTATAATACTATGTTTGCTTTTAAGTGTAGTAAAGATACAATCATTTAGAGAAAGAATTAAAAAAATCTATCTTAGCCGGGCTCGGTGGCTCAGCCTGTAATCCCGCGCCTTTGGGAGGCTGAGGTGAGTGGATTGCTTGAGCCCGCGGGTTTGAGACCCGCCTGGGCAAGGGAGACCTCATCTCTACAATAAATCAAAAAATTAGCCAGGCGGTAGCGCACGCCTGTAGTTCCAGCTACTTGGAAGGCTGAGGCGGAAGGATCGCCGGAGCCCAGCAGGTCGAGGCTGCGGTGGCCGGAAGCGGCCACTGCAATCCAGTCTGGGCGACGGAGTGGGACTCCAACTCAAAAAA
>CAUYQG010039819.1:0-14902 GCA_963574415.1 Tarsius wallacei
AAATAAATCTCTGTACTAGCTCCTTCCTTAGCCAGAAGAGATGACAGACTGAGATTGCAAGGTCTTTATTTTTCTTTGCAGTAAGTGGTGAGATCCTGAGACTGTCGCTTTTAAAAAAAATTATTTGGCTCTTTGAGAATAAATAATCATGGCACATTATACAAAATTCAAAAGGTCTCTGGTCTTTCCTTAGCGTGCCACAGGAATGAATCTTTTTATATTTTTTTGTAGGGATGGAGTCTCACTATGTTGCCCAGGCTGGTCTCGAACTCCTGGCCTCAAGAGACCCTCCCACTTCAGCCTCCACAACGCAGGGATTACAGGTGTGAGGCACCGTGCCCAGCTACACAGGGCATGAACCTTTGCATGTGTAAGAAGTTAGGTGGATGTGAGGGAGGAGAATCCACTGCTCAGAATGAGACCTTGGGGAAAACTGCCTTTCTGGGGGGCGCCTGACAGGTGGGTACTAAGCACCCAGGGCCAAGCACCCAGATGGAGAGCTGGGGTCTGTGGAGGAGGAGGCCAGGGAGGAGGCTCGGGCCCAGGCAGCCTCAGGACCTTCAGTCCCAGCGCTGGCCAGGACTTGGGTCACAGTTGTCGCCTTGTCGACCTGAACACACCAAGGCAAAGTTGGCTGAACCCAATCCCTGGAGAGGGAGAGTTTGGGGGCCAGACAAGGAGAGACAGTTGCAGTTGTGTTGGAACTGAAACAGCCTCAGGGAAGGCAGGAACCCAAGGGCTGGGGACATGGAGAGGACAGAGGCCCCTGTGAGCTTGCAGAGTCATTTGGAGGGCATTGGGCTTCCCACATGGGAGGTGCAGGGCACCAACTTTGTTTAATCTCTGAGGACACATGACTTGAGCTGGCCTGGGGTTACGAGGAGCCTTGCCTTGCACCAGTGTCCTGGCCGGGCCCCAGAGACGCTCTGGGGCCAGGTGCCAGCCTCAGTTCTTGTTCCACTCACCACCTAATTTCAGTGAGCTCAGCACTGAACCCATTTTTTAAAAAATTGGGGGCACAGTGGCTCAAGCCTGTAATCCCAGCACTTTGGGAGGCCGAGGTGAGGGGATTGCCTGAGCCCAGGGGTTTGAGAACAGCCTGGGCAACTTGACAAGATCTCATCTCTACAATAAATCAAAAACTTAGCTGGGTATGATAGTGTGCACCTGTAGTTCTGGCTACTTGGAAGGCTGAAACAGAAGGATTCCCGGAGTCCAGCAGGTCGATGCTGGGGTGGCCATGAGCGTACCACTGCACTCCAACCTGGGCAACAGAATGAGACTCTGACTCAAAAAAAAAGAAAAAAATAAATACATTCCCCTCAGTGTGCAATTTCTCCACCATCCATCTCCAGAACTTTCCATCTGGTAAGACCGAAACTCTGTGCCTGTTACACACCGACTCCTTGTTCCTCATCCCCACCCCCACCCCCGCCCCCGCCAAGGATCCCAGCAACCACCGAGTACTTTCTATTTCTAGGATTTTGACTACTCTGAGTACCTCACAGAGGCAGAATCACTCAGTGCTTGTCTTTTTTTGCAGCTGGCTTAGCATCATGTCCCGAGGCTCATCTATATGGTAGCGTATGTCAGAATTTCTTTCCTATTTTTTTTTTTCCTTTGTAAAAGCCAGGAGTACTGCTCAAGGTGTTTCCTTCCTTGTTTGACTAAGGACCATCCCCTTGGACAGACAGGCCGCATTTTTCTTATTTGCTTGTTCATCGATGGGCATTTCCCATCCATTGGTTACTTCTACCTCCTGGCCACTGTGAACCATGCCGCCAGGGACATGGGTGCACGCGTGTCTCTTTGAGACCTTTGGAGTATATCCTCAGCTATTTTTAGCTTTTTGAGGAACGACCCTACTGTTTTCCACGCAGCTGCACCATTTTACATTACCATCAACAGTGCTCAAGGGTTTCAATTTCTCCACATCCTCACCAACACTTGTTGTTTTGTTTTATATTGTTTTGATAGTAGCCATCCCAATGAGTGTGAAGTGGTGGTATATTAGTGTGTTTGAGTCGGGGTTTCATTCTGCTGCCCAAACAGGAGTGCAGTGGCATAATCACCGCTCACTGCAGCCTGGACCTCCTGGGCTCAAGCGATCCTCCCACCTTAGCCTCCAGAGTAGCTGGGACTATAAGTGTGCGCCACCACGCCTGGTTAATTGATAAAAAAAAATTTTTGTGGAGATCAAGTCTTGCTATATTGCTTAGGCTAGTCTCGAACACCTGGCCTCAAACAGTCTTCCTGCCTCACCCTTCCAAAGTGCTTGGATTACAGGAGTGAGCCATCTGTGCCCGGTCCTCAAATGTGGCTTTGATTTGCATTTTCCTAAAGATTAATGATGTTGAGCTTCTTTTCATGTGCTTACTGCTCATTTGTGTATCTTTTTTAGATAAATGTCTACTTAAGTCCTTTGTTCATGTTTTTTTTTTGAGTCAGGGTCTCGCTCTGTCATCCAGGCTGGAGTGCAGTGGCATGATCATGGCTCACTGCAGCCTTGACCTCCTCCAGCCTCAGGCTTTGGAGTAGCTAAAACTACAGGTGCATGCCATCGTGTCCAGCTAATTTTTTAATTTTTTTCTGTAGAGATGAGGTCTTGCTATGGTGCCCAGGCTGGTCTCAAACTCCCAAGTTCAAGCGATCCTCCCACCTCAGCCTCCCAAAGTGCTGGGATTACAAGGCATGAGCCACCGCACCCAGCCTCCCTTGCTCATTTTTTAATTGGGTTGTTTGGTTTTTTTGTTGTTGAGTTTTAGGAGTTCTCTTTATGTTCTGGGTATTAATCCCTTATCAGATATATGATTTGCAAATATCTTTTCCTAATCTGTGGGTTGCCTTCTTACTCTGTTGATAGCATCTTTTGATGCACATTTTAAATTTTCATGTAGCCCAATTCCTATATTTTTTTCTTTTGTTGCCAATGCCTCAGAAGTTATATCAAGAAATCACCACTAGGCATAGTGGCTCATGCCTTTAATCCCAGCACTTTAAGAGGCAGACAAGAGGATTGCCTGAGCCCACGGGTTCAAGACCAGCCTGAGCAACATGGCGAGATCTTGTCTCTACAATAAATCAAAACATTAGCTGGGTATGGGGCACGCACCTGTAGTTCCAGCTGCTTGGAAGGCTAAAGTGGAAGGATCACCTGAACCCAGTAGGTCGAGGCTGCAGTGGCTGTGAGCATGCCACTGCACATCAGCCTGGGTGACAGAGTGAGACTGACTCAAAAAAAAAAAAAAAGAAAGAAATCACTACCAAATTTCAGGTCATAAATCATCTTGGTGGCAGTCCACGGCATCCTCACCAAGAGGAGGCTTCCTGTCTAGTCCCTCATCCAACACACCACACAGAGTAGGTGGAGCAGTCCCCAGGAGGGGGACACACTATCCGGGCCACCAGGAACCTGGGGTGCTGGCCTGTCCCGCTCACAGTGTGCTTCTGGCAACTTTGTGCTATCTCCACACCCCTCCATTCACAGCTCAAGCAGCCACAGTGTGGTTTTTTTTTTTTTTGAGTTGGAGTCTCACTCTGTTGCCCAAGCTGGAGTGCAGTGGCACGCTCACGGCCACCCCAGCGTCGACCTGCTGGGCTCCAGCGATCCTTCCACCTCAGCCTTCCAAGTACCTGGAACTACAGGCATGCGCTACCAGGCCCGGTTAATTTTTTATTTATTGTAGAGACAAGGTCTCACCAAGTTGCCCGGGCTGATCTCGAACCCACGGACTCAGGCAATCCACTCACTTCGGCCTCCCAAAGTGCTGGGATTACAGGCTGAATCACCAAGCCCAGCCTATAGCATAGTCTTTACGACTGTTGTATTGGCTGGATTGTAGGGGTACAAACATAGTCCTTCCTAAAGCCCCAGACACACGAAGGCTGTAACAGCAGAGGCTGGTGTTGGTGGGGGAGCCATACAGAGCCCGGTCACAGAGGTCTCGTAATTGCCAACGCAGGCTGCACTGCCTGGAACCTGCTCTGAGTCAAACACAGGTCGAAAGAGGAGGCCATGCCCAGGCGAGACTCACCCCACCAGGTGAGGACCTAGCGCCTGACTTCCTAAAGCCTCCAGGTGACTGAGTTTCTGCCAAACGGATGTTTTCATTCCCTCCACAGAAAAAAATTTGCCTAAATGACACCATTGTCATCAAAGTGTAGGAATGTGGGCTGATGGGCGACGTCAGCGCCGCCTCCTACTCCCGACATCGCTTGGTTTATGTGTTTGGTGTTAATTGCTTGAGTGGACCAGAATGCTCATGGCATATATGTTAATCTGTCACTTTGCTGGGTCCAGGTTTAAACTGCTGGTGTCCTGGAAGGGACAGCATCGGTCAGTAAGCCTCACCTGCTGCCTGGCGGCTCCGTCTCAGCCAGGCTATGTGTTGTCGCTTGTCATGGACCCTGAAATTCTCAAGGGGGAAGGTAAACAAATGGGCTCTTTATAACATACATCTCCTTGGAAAATAAGCCGGTGTGTGCTGGTGACAGAAAGAAGAGTGAGAGAAGGCATCGAGGTCTGTGTGCATTCAAACACAGAAGTTTCAGACCAATCATGGAATGAAGATCGGACTCTGTGGTGGCTCATATCCTAAAGATGACAGAATCTACCTAATTCCTTAACAGTAACAAGAAAAAGTAGTTTATGGCTGGGCATGGTGGCTCACACCTGTCATCTCACCACTTTGGGAGACTGAAATGGGAGAATCCTTTGAGCCCAGGAGTTCGAGACCAGCTTGGGCAACATAGTGAGACCTCATCTCTATAAAAATAAAATTTAAAAAAATTAGCTGGGCATGGTGGCTCACCCCTGTAGTCCCAGCTACTAGGGAGGCTGAGACAGAACCTGAACCCAGGAGGCTGCGGTGAGTCGTGATCATGCCACTGCACTCCAGCCTGGACGACAGAGTGAGACCCTGACAAAACCATTTCATGCAATCAACAGCAACAATAACAAAAGCACCTCTTTGAGGAATAACACAGACATAAAGGGAATGACAGAAAATGAATGAGTGGGAGAAGAAACGCAGACTTTGGGAGGCATTTGCTGTGCGGTGTGAATGTCACCCTTGATGGAGGTGGGGTTCTGGAGGAAGGCGCTGGCCCGACCAGAGCGTTCCACGCACTTGCACTTGAGGCCCGCAAGGTCTCCCGCTGTGGGTCTGGAGAAAACCAGAGGCGGCAGGAGCCCCGCCTCTCCGTCCTCCTGCTGAACTTCCAATCCCTCCCCCTGCCCCCCACCGCCCATCCCTCAGTAGGTGGTGTGCCATCTAGTGGTCAGAATGACTACTGCAAGTAGCTGCCTGGGCTTCCTGCTTTGATTTCATGAAACCTTCATTCACTCATTCATTCATTCAACAATAGTCGTGTATCGGGTGCTGAGAATAAGATAGACAGGGTCCTTCTTTCAGAAACTCATAGTCTCGTGGGCTGAATTAAACACATAAAACGCAAGACAAGAGCTACCACCAACACACCAAGGGAGATAAGAGAGCTGGAGAGGCCCCGCGCCCAGAATTGGTGGTCAGAGAGGGCTTCCGGGAGGAAGCACCCTCAAGGCGAGGACCTGAGAGATGGGTGAGAGTGTGTGAAGCAAAGGAGGGGAAGGGCAGAGACGCGAGACGCTGCTCCAGGCAAAGGGAATGGCGTGCTTAAGAGCCAGGAATCAAGGAAGCTCAAGAAGCCAGTGTGGGTGCTAAGCTTTATAAGGACCTTGAACTTCATGCTGGGCTGTGAGTGCCACTTCTCTTCAGGGAAAAATGAAGAAAGGCTAAGAATCTGCACTTCCCTAGACCTAGCTTGCATCTCTGATCTCTGTGCCCAGGCCCATATTCCAACCCTGGAGAGAGCAATGACGTTAGTCTTTCATTTCTTGTTTTCTTCCCAGGCATGAGCGACTCGTCCATGGGCCTTGATCTCTGTCTCTCTCTCTGCAGCCAAGAAGTTTGTCCTGTGTGGTCATTGCTCTTGGGCCAGGCAGGCCTGACAACACAAACTCTTTTCTAGGGCCACAGTCCTTAGTGGGGAGACATTGACTACTATCAGGGTCAGGTTTGGGGACCACACGTTTCAGAGTCCTCTGGGCATGTGTACAGGAAGTGGCCCAGGTCTTCCCAGTACTTGTGCAGAGGAAGGTCTCCTGCACGGGTGCCCGCATACGACCTTGAAGCTCCCTCCAACAGAGGCACCAGCACTGGTCAGAGCCTTCCTGTGGTCGCCTGGTCCCACCTTGCCGGGGGTGAATCAGCTGTTTGCTCTCAGGCCAGCAAATTCACCTCCCTGAGCCATGATTCCTACTGCTTGAAAATGAGAGTCATCATCATAAAACCTACCCGAAGGGGTTGTTGAAAAGATTAGATGAGATTATGCGTGCAACGAGGTTGGCACCACGTCCACCAGAAGATCGTGCCCCATAGAGGCTAAAACACGATATCGGCTGGGTCCAGAACATGTTTCCGCTGTAAGGAGACAGGGGCTCACAGCAGGCTGCAGGCTGGACGTCAGGGGTTGGATGTTACAGGGTGGCCTCTGAAGGGAGCAGAGGAGACGCAGGGGCTCACAGAGAGAGGGAGAGTGCCAGCAGGCCATGGGCGTGCCTGGCCCTGGACCACGGCTCTCCAGCGCACATCGAGGGACGGAGATGAGGTCTGAAATGCAGATAAACCTAGCTTTGCCCCACTGCTTTTCAGGGACTCTTGCCAACTCACCAGTCAAAGCATGAGAGGGAATTTTGAGTTCATTTTACCGAAAAGGCCAGGGTAGAGGGTAACATCAGGAGTGTGAACGATGTCCCCGGGGACCAGTTCTCCATCCTGTCCCTCGCTTCTCTCCATCTCAGCTCTGCTCTTGGGTCAGCTCGGTCTAGCCAGTGGCAAAGGCCAACCGGCAGCTTTGCATGCAGCCCTGCAGGCGACAGCCCCAGACCAGAGACGGCATCCCCTTCAGGTAGCAGCAGCAAGAATCCTGGGCTGACACTCATGACTTCACTTGGGTCAGAGGCACCTCCTTGTGGCCAGGAAGATGTTTGGACCGGCCTGTGTCTTGTGTCCAGTCTTCTATCCAGGGCTGGACCAGCACCCACAAACTACATGGATGGAGCATAGGGGTCCCTGAATAAAACAGGGGCCCAGTTTCTGGAGAAGGGATGGGGACAAGCCACCCAGGACATCCTCAGTCTGTCCCCATCCCATCCCTTGCTGGCCGTCCCTGGGCAGCCACGGGCTTAGGCCTGGACAGGGTGCTCGTCCAGCACATGGGGCAGAGGGAGTCTTCTCCCATAGGGAGCAGGGATACCACAGACAGCACTTGCTGCAAAGACAGTTCTGGAAGCAGCAGGCCCGGGATGTGTATGAGCCCCGGCTGGACACTTTGTGGCCTTCAGGAGAGGCTGTGAAAGGAGGAAAAGCTGGGACCTTAAGCGGGTAGAGAATGAGAACAGACATCTGCAGACCACAGGGAGCTGACAGTCTGGTGGGGAGGGGCGACCACACAATCTGGGGAGGGGGACGATGCCCTTGCTCTGTTCTCAGGCCCTTCCTTCCTCCCTGGCCACCCACAGTGCCCAGTCGCTAAGAGCCACGCAGGCCCCTCACACCCTCCCTCCCTCGACCTACCCATCTCTTGGACGCCTGTGCACATTCACTTGAGATCGGTGCCTGCAGTGGGCCATACCACGGGGAAGGTGCAGCCAGGGCTATTTTCATGAATCCCTCGCTACTTTTAACTGCGAGTCATGCATGGAGTGATCCTCCTTGTAAAATATCCCAACGATATGTTTTCTGCAGAAACCACTTGACTGCCCCCTCTCAGTGAGCCCCCCCACCCCCTGCAAAATAACCTCAGTTGCCCATCTAGTGCACAGCTGTTGAGATATTTCTGTGTGCATATGCCCTAATTGCTCACATGCAGAAGCATACAGCTTGGATGTTGGTGGCATTCTTTGGACAGGCCAGAGAGGAGCCCAGTTGAGAAATCTCTCTCCCACCTGCAGGTCCTCCAGCGGTGCCTTCCCATTTAGAGGGGCCGCTGGGTCAGTAGTTTTTAGGATTCCCTCCCAGACAGGCCAGGCCAGGAGCGAGCAGGACTCCTCTGTGAGGGGCCACTGCCTCAATGCTTCAGGTTCAAGGTCTCCTCCGTTCAGTGACTCCATCCACCATGGGGCCGTGGAGGGGCCACAGACCACATAGGAATGAGTGGGTGTGGCTGTGCGTCAGTAAAACTTTGTAGACACAGAAGTGTGAGTTTTATATCCTTTTCACATGTATCAGATATTCTTCTTTTTTGGGTCACTTTTCAACTATTTAAAAATCTAAACATGGATGGGTGGCAACCTGGCTCTGACCTGTGGACAGGTGACAGGCTGGCTTTGACCCATGGGCAGGTGGCAGGCTGGCTTTGACCCATGAACTGTAGCATCCAACCCGTGGTCCATGCGTGTGAAAAGAAGCACGTTAGTCCTGGCGCGGTGGCTCACGTCTATAATCCCAGCACTTTGGGAGGCCGAGGTGAGAGGATTGCCTGAGCCCACGGGTTTGAGACCAGCCCGGATAACTTGGCAAGACCTTCTCTCTACAATAAATCAAAAAAAATTAGCCAGGCATGATAGCACACACCTGTAGTTCCGGCTACTTGGAAGGCTGAGGCGGAAGGATCACCGGAACCCAGCAGGTTGAGGCTGTGGTGGCCGTGAGTATGCTACTGCACTCCAGCCTGGGCGACGGAGTGAGACTCCAACTCAAAAAAAAGAAAAGAAACACATGTGAACATTCCTTCCCCAGTTTTTACACGAGGGAGCATGCTTCACACACTGCTCTGTGACATGTGTTTTTCACTTTGCCACATATCTTAGACATCATGCCACACAAGGTCATATGGAGCTTCCTTATTTTTGCCTTTGGCATAATGTTACCTTTTATTCCACAGCAGTATATTTTACCATAACTTCCTTAGCCAATCCCTTATTTATGGAGATTTAGGTTATTTTGGAGGGCACATCCCTTGCAGTACAGGCTTCCTCCACTAGGTAAGTATTCTAGGAACCCATTGGCATCAGTGTACCAGCTAGTGTTGTTGTGAAAGGCCGCTTTTTGTCTTCAGTGAATTTTTTTGGAGATTCAGTGTTTTTGCCCATTTCATTACACGACGGGTGATTTATGAGCACACCCGCCCACACTGGAAAACAGCATGACCCTTGAGCCCCATCTTCCCTATTTACCTGATCTCTCCCCAAGTGACTTTCTTTTTCTTTTGAGTTAGTCTCACTTGGTCACCCAGGCTGGAGTGCAGTGGCACACTCACAGCCACTGCAGCCTTGACCTTCTGGGCTCAGATGATCTGTCCGCCTCAGCTTTTCAAGTAGCTGGAACCACAGGCATGCGTCACCACACCCAGCTAATTTTTAAAAATGTATTGTAGAGACGAGGTCTCGTCATGTTGCTCAGGCTGGTCTTGAACCCCTGGGCTCAAGCAATCCTCTTGCCTCTGCCTCCCAAAGTGCTGGGATTACAAGTGTGAGCCACCGTGCCTGGCCCTGAGTGACTTTTTATTTCCCCAGATGAAAAAAGTCCTCAAAGAGAAGCGTTTTGCTGATATGGAAGAGGTGAAACAAGAAAACAGTAGAAGAACTAAAAGGCATCAAAATTGACGAACTCAAAACTGTTTTGGACAGTGGAAAAAGCGTCTCAATAGGTGTATTGCATCAAACAGAGAGTTCTTTAAAGATGACTGAAATTTAAACATGTAAGAATAAATATACAATATATTATAAATAAATTCTGATTTTGGGGTCCTTCCCTGTGTGTATGTGCATATCTCCATATATCACATAATTCACCCATCTTGACTGTATGTTTCAATGGCTTTTAGCATATTTACAGAATTGTGTGTCCAACACCACAATTAACTTTAGAAAATTTTTATTTCCCAGAGATGCCCCATACCCTTAGCTCTCAGCTCCGGTCCCCTTCCCCATCCCTGTCAGCTCAGATACCCACTGTCTACCTTTTGTCTCTATGGAATTGCCATGTTGGACATCTATATAAAAGGAACCATGTGATGCTCTGTGAATGTTCATTCATCCCTTCCCCAGCACGGGGGCATTTAGGGTGCTTCCACTTTTTGGTTATTATGATAAGGCAGCTATGAACATTCATGTGTGAGCTTTTGTGTAGAAACATGAACATGTTTTATTTCTGTGGAATTGCTGGGTCACGCGGTAATAAATGTCTGAGCATCTGAGGAACTGCCAGACTGTTTTCTTTACTTTTCTTTTCTTTTTTGAGTTGGAGTCTCACTCTGTAACCTACACTAGAGTGCAGTGGCACACTCACAGCCACTGCAACCTCGACCTGCTGGGCTCAGGCAATCCTTCTGCCTCAGCCTTCCAAGTAGCTGGAACTACAGGTGTGAGCCACCACACCTGGCTAATTTTTAAATTTATTTTAGAGACGAGGTCTCGCCGAGTTGCCCAGGCTGGTCTTGAACCCTGGGTTGAGTCAATCCTCTCCCCTCTGCCTCCCAAAGTGCTGGGATTACAGGCATGAGCCACTGCGCCTGATGCCAGACTGTTTTTCAAGGCAGTTGCCCCATCTGACATTCCCAGCAGCCATGTGTGAGGTTCCTGCATCTCCACATCTGCACCAACACTTGTCTTTTACTCTTTTATCTTTCTGTTTTTATTATAGCTATTCTAGTGCATATGAAGCAGTATCTCATTGTGATGTGTGTGTGTTGTTTTTTAGTTTATCAATTGATTTTATTTTTTAGAGACAGGGTCTTGCTCTGTCGCCCAGGCCGGAGGGCAGTGGCACAATCATGGCTCACTGCAGTCTCAACCTCTTGGGCTCAGGTGATCCTTCTGCCTCAGTCTTCCAAGTAGCTGGAATTACAGGCGTAAGCCACCACACCTGGCTAATTTTTTAACTTATTTTAGAGACGAGGTCTCGCCGAGTTACCCAGACTGGTCTTGAACCCTGCCTGGGCTGAGGCAATCCTCTCGCCTCTGCCTCCCAAAGTGCTGGGATTACAGGCATGAGCCACTGCGCCTGATGCCAGACTGTTTTTCAAGGCAGTTGCGCCGTCTGACATTCCCAGCAGCCATGTGTGAGGTTCCTGCATCTCCACATCTGCACCAACACTTGTCTTTTATCTTTCTGTTTTTATCATAGCTATTCTAGTGCATATGAAGCAGTATCTCATTGTGATATGTGTGTGTGTTGTCTTTTTAGTTTATCAATTAATTTTATTTTTTGGAGACAAGGTCTTGCTCTGTCGCCCAGGCTGGAGGGCAGTGGCACAATCACGGCTCACTGCAGCCTCAACCTCCTGGGCTCAGGCGATCCTTCCGCCTCAGCCTCCCAAGTAGCTGGGTCTATAGGTGCATGCCATAGACCCAGCAAGCATCTTGTTTTAACTTGCATTTCGCCGACCAGCGTGAGCTTGAATACAGGGCCATGTCCCCACTGTGGCTCTCCTCCTTGGTGACAGGGTGCTGTATCTCCCATGGTCCCCAGTGCAGAGCTGAATGTAGCAGCTCCCAGCGAGAGTTGGTAGAGTCAGGGCACTGTAACTTTGGCTGTCCTACGTGATGAAAATATGCTCAAGACCCTACAAATTTCTGCAATGTCTTCTTCGTTCTCTGAGATGTAATGGTGAATATTAGACTTTCTGTCTGAGCTGTACGACTTTTTAAGCCTTGAAAAAAATCAAGGCTTCTCACCTGACTTAGGAAGCAATTCTTTAGCAACCAGCGGAATGACTGGAACCTGGTCAGGCTGCAACATGGGAGGGTTTCAGGCAGGCCCTAGGGTCCCGGAAAGCAGGTTCTTCTACGATAACTTCCTGATAACATTGTCCAGATGTAACTGGAAAAAGTTTCTGGGTTAGTGAAAGCCCCCCACTGTACAGAGAGGGAGACTGGGGCCCAGCTAGAGAAGTGACTTTCTCCAAGTGACATCGCTGAGCAGGGGTGGAGCTGGGAGTGCAGCAGGTCTGATTCCAGACCGGCAATGCTTCTTCAAAACAGACCAACGATGTTTCTTCAATTAGCCAGGCAATCACGCCTGTAATCCCAGCACATTGGGAGGCGGAGGCAAGAGGATTGCCTGAGCCCAGGGGTTTGAGAGCAGTCTGGGCAACTTGGTGAAACCTCATCTCTATAATAAATCAAAAAATTAGCCAAGCCTGGTGGCACATGCCTGTAGTCGCAGCTACTTGGGAGACTGAGGTGGAAGGATCGCTTGAGCCCAGACGGTCAAGGCTGCAGGTGGTAGCCATAATCATGCGACTGCACTCCAGCCTGGGTGACAGAGACTCTGACTCAAAAAAACCCCACAAAATCAACTAGGTATGGTAGCTCCCACCTGTAGTCCCAGTTACTCGGGAGGCTGAGGTGGAAGGATCGCCTGATCCCAGGAGGTTGAGGCTTCCATGAGACGTAACTACCACGGCACTCCATCCCAGGCAACAGAGTGAGACTCCAACTCAAAAAACAAAATAAAACAAACCCATAAGCGTGCAATCAGAGGACTTGCCTCCAAACTCCTCCCTGGACTCCTTTATCCTAGCCAGAGACCGTGACCTTGCCCAGAGGCAGCATGGTGTGGGGATGAAGATCGCCCTGAATTCAAATCCCAGCTGGCCGGCAGCCAGGTCTAGTGACTTTGCCCTTTGATCCTCAGTGTCGACCCCTTTGATATTTAATACTACTCACTTCACAGGATGCTATTTCTACTTGAGATGACCTACCTCCCAGGGTTGTGTGGGGTTTAAGAGTCTGATACGTGCCTGTAGCAATCACCCAACAAAGCATGGCTAGCATTTCTTCCCTCTAGCTCTGCGCTCCTTGGCTGAAGCAGCTGTGGGTATAAAGATTAATTTGTCAGTGTAGGAAATTCCAGGTTCAAATTCCACGAAGCTGGGTGGATTACGTGTCCCAGCTTTGTTATTTCATTTGGCTTGGCTCAAACTGCTTCCTTCCAAGTCATTCCTTTAATAAACCACCTTCTCAGCAGAGGGACGGCCACATCCTTATTTATCACTGCTTCAAGACTTAAAAATAGCTGAGAACAAGCATTTGGGCTCAGTGGTTCTGTCTACTGGGCTGACATTAGAAACACTTGGGACAACATTTTAGAAAGCACCAGGCCGGGTGTGGTGGTGCATGCCTGTAGTCCCAGCTACTCTGGTTGGCGAGGTGGGAGGATCACTTGAGTCCAGGAGTTTGAGACTGCAGTGAGCTATGATTATACCACTGAACTCCAGCCTGGGCAATAGAATGAGACCCTGTCTCTTAAAAAAAAAGAAAAAAGGGCCGGGCAGGGTGGCTCAAGCCTGTAATCCCAGCACTTTGGGAGGCAGAGGCAGGGGGATTGTCTGAGCCCAGGGGTTCGAGACCAGCCTGGGCAACTTGGCGAGACCTCATCTCTACAATAAATCAAAAAATTAGCTGGGTGTGGTGGCGCATGCTTGTGGGTCTAGCTACTTGGAAGGCTGAGGCAGAAGGATTGCTTGAGCCCAGCGCTCACTCAGGGTGGTGAGATATTTGGAGTGTGCTGTCTTTCTCTTTTTGCTCATCTGTGTCCCCTGAAAATTTTTTTTGCCATGTCTGCGCTCCATTTATAATTAAGAACAATCACATTTCTGTTTGTGTTTCTTTAGCTGCAATGAGAGAAACTGAGGCTTTGAGGAAAGGGCAGTAAGGCCCCCTTCGTGTTGCAGGAGCCAGCCCCGTCCTGCAGTACTGTCCTTGAGAACTGGTCAGCCGTGGGCACTGCCAGCCAGCCGCCTAGGTGCTCTGGCGTGAGTGCACTTATTGACAGAGCAGGGGCTGAGGTCCCAGCTGGCTCTGTTGTGCACAGGACGCAGGCCAGGTCCGGCCCCTCCAGGGCCCTGGGCTGCTCACGTGGACAAGGAGGGCCTGGAGCTAGGTGACCCTTCGGGGTTCTGCTGCTCAGTTCCGGGGCTCCCCCCACGGAAACAGCGTGGGAAGGCACTTGGGCATCTCTGGCATCAGCACCTTCTGACGCACTACTAAACCCACCTCCCGCTGGCTTAAGCAAAAAAGGGGATTTATTGGCTTGTGTACCTGAAAAATGAGGCCTAGGCTCACACTTGGCTGGATCCAGGACAGGAGGGTGTCATCAGGACTTGGTCTCCCTTTGTCTCTGTGTCTGTCCTCCGTTGCCTGCTCCGTCCTCAGGCAGGCTCTTCACAGCACAGCCACTAACAACCCCAGGCCACGTGCCCAGCCTCACACCTCACCCCAGAGTCCAGTGCAGGTCCCAGTGCTGACTCTCGTGGACTGTGTGAGTGGTGTGCCCAACACTGTGCCAGCCACTCAGTGGAGCTGGGTGTGGATTCTGGCCAGACCTGCTCTTGCTCCTGTCCTGCGTGGAAGGGCAGGGATGAGCGTCACTTACACCTGTGGCCTGGGGCAGGGGGGCAGTTCCCCAGGGGGCTGAAGGGTAGGATGCTGATGTGGAAGAAACCCGAAGAAGCCCACTCGGGTTCCCGGCATCATTGCGTGGGCTGGCTGGAAATGCATATTTACAGGCCAGTGCAGGTATTTCTGCAGCTGATATTTGAAAAACAAAGTGAGCCGGGCTCGGTGGCTCAGCCTGTAATCCCGCACTTTGGGAGGCCGAGGTGAGTGGATTGTTTGAGCCCGTGGGTTTGAGACCCGCCTGGGCAACTTGGCAAGACCTCATCTCTACAATAAAAAAAAAAATCAGCCGGGTGTGGTAGTGCAAGCCTGTAGTTCCAGCTACTTGGAAGGTTGAGGCAGAAGGATCGCCGGAGCGCAGCAGGTCGAGTCTGCAGCTAAAGAAACACAAACAGAAATGTGATTGTTCTTAATTATAAATGGAGCGCAGACATGGCAAAAAAAATTTTCAGGGGACAC
>CAUYQG010039821.1:45-28551 GCA_963574415.1 Tarsius wallacei
ATTATCTCATTTAATCCTACAACAGTCTCATGATAAAGGAACTCCTTTTACCCCATTTTATAGATAAGGAAAAGGACAAAATGATGAACTTTGTAATAACTTGGATGGACTTAAAGGCTATAATGCTGAGTGATCTATCCCAGAAATAAAGAACTGAGTATCACATGTTTTCACTCATCAGAGGACCCTGAACAATTATCATAATACTATAAGAAAAGGATTGGCAGTAGTAGGAAACCACCAGGGGAAGACAGGGGCACACCTCATCACCAAGGGTACCTGTATAATGAACATTTGTATACTTAATCCTGAATTGTACCCGACATATTTAAAATAATTTTTTTTAAAAAAACAGACAACAAAGATCAACAGTAAATCTGGGAAATGGTAGTCATCTGTATGTAATAGGTAGGAATGCCAGCTCACAAATTCTAGGTGTACACAAAGTAGTACATCTCTTTATTTTATAGAAGCCAGCTCAATTTAGTGGCTCCCTCCTCCCAGACCTATTGTGAAAGTTGAGCTTAGTCATCCACAAGGTCATGGTTCCTGAAGTCAGACAGATTGGTGGGTGGAATGTAAAGATGCCCTGGGCATATCTGGGTTATGCTGGGGGTGTCCATTGTCTCTTTTTGCCTGGGTTCTTGGGTAACACTCCCTGTGGTCCTACCTACCAAGACATTCCATACAGCATTCCTTCCTAGGGTCATGGCTCCAGGTTGATCCCCACGTTCCCGGATGCCTGCGCTCCACTTTCTCTCCTGCTGTAGCTCAGGTCTTTGTGGACTCAGGAGGATGGCATATGTGAGCCTCATCCTTCCTTCTTACTCTCCAAGTCACTCTACCCTGCCACTAAATTTCTTCACCTTTTTGCTTCTTCCAAAACCTTCAGACTCTCCGTGAAAGCTTATAAAGAAAATGCCAGATATTCTTGCCTGTGACTTCTGCTTTCTGCCCTGTCACTTACCTTATCTGTGCCAAGAAAGCCCAGAGATAACAGCTTGGTTGAATGGGAAAAAGACAACAAGGAAAATCAGAGGCAGCAAAGCCAAACAAATAAAATAAATTAATGCCACAAAATGTTATTTCTACAAAGTCCCCAAAGCATGAGATTCACAGATTCTCACACACTACAGAGATGGAAAGTGGGGAGGATGGCAATCTCCTAGGACTCCATATATCATCTCCATCCGTTCAGTCCCAATATGGGGGTTGCAATCCCTGGCCCCTCTGTATGTAGAAATCATATGTAGTCTGCTGCCTCTAACCTCACGTTAATACTCCAGGGCTCAACACAATGAGGGGGCAAAGGAGGGTACAGGTGGCCAAATTAACTCAGTGCCTCACATGCCTTTTTCTGGCAGGCAGCTGCCATTTAGGGGCACCTTGCTGGGAAAATCCACCCCTTAGTACCAGCTGCATCCTTGTATTTATGAGTGAGTAAACTTTTACCAACATTACTTGGAAGATGCACACAGTGTTCTCAATTTTAGAAATATAGTTATTTGGTGTCTACACTTTACCCAGAGCTGATTGAGAGATGTGTTTTCTTCTTTCTTTTTTTTTTTTTGAGTTGGAGTCCCACTCCATCGCCCAAACTGGAGTGCAGTGGCCGCTCGCTCCCGGCCACCGCAGCCTCGACCTGCTGGGCTCCGGCGATCCTTCCGCCTCAGCCTTCCGAGTAGCCGGAATTACAGGCGCGCACTACCACGCCCGGCTAATTTTTTTTATTTAGTGTAGAGATGAGGTCTCGCTTGCCCAGGCGGGTCTCGAACCCGCGGGCTCAGGCAATCCACTCACCTCAGCCTCCCAAGGCGCAGGATTACAGGCTGAGCCACCGAGCCCGGCTGATGTGTTTTCTTATTACATCAATGTGCTCTACTGCACTTGGTATGAAAAGATGACAGATGCTGATGCTACTGCCATCTCAGTTTGTGAGCATGCCAGCAAGGCCTGAGAATGTTTGCTGGAAAGAAGCAAGTGTGTTTGTGTGTGTGTGTGTGTGTGTGTGTGTGTGTGTATGTGTGGCACAGACACATGCACACAACCAAGCACATGCATGCACACACACACCAGCACATGTGGCTTCACAGGTGGTGCAGGTCCAGGCCTACGCCTCGGGTAGACCTTACAAAGTCTTGTTCAAGAATCTAAAGGCATGTTTTTTCCTGGCTTTCCTCTCTGTAAAACAGACTCTACATTTCAGGACTATTTTCACTTTTGTCTTATGTTATTGACTTTCAGGGGAAAAAAAAAAGCATCCCAAATAAAAAGTGATCTGTTGCATTTCTATCACAATTGATTCTACTCATCTACGTGTTGGCTTTCTCAACAAACTTATGTATATTTTAATCCCAGTATCAACTCCAGCCATAGTAGATACCCAAAACCGGAAGGTATTCTTACTAGCGTCATTTTTTTTGGCTTTAAAACTTCCTGTCCAATAGACTTCTAGTAATATTTTGGTATTACTTCTAGTCTCATATATTAAACCTGTGTTTCTTGCATGCCTGCTATGGACTGAAATATTTTTCTATATGTGTTCTTTTTCTCAACATGAAGTTGCAAAATTGAAATAGTTTTCCTCAGGAAGCTTAAGTAACTTGCTCAGGTCACCCTGAGTAGCAGAGCTGGGATTCAAACACTAACTCCAGAGACAGCAGTGTACCACAATTGCCCTAAAAACCTAAATTTTTGGACTCATGAATTTGAGCGCTAGAGAAGCCTAGAGAGCATCCAACCGACCTTTTAGATAAAAAAAAAAAACAAAAAAACAACAACAACCAAGGACCCAAAATTTTAAGTGATTTACCTTATGAGGTCCCACAGATACTTACTGGACAAGCCTGAGTCCCACTCCTGTATCTGTAACAAATTGTATTGATCCCCTGCAGAGAGCAAAGAGCTCTGCCCAATGCTTTGGCACATGTGGAGGCCCTCCTCTTGGACAGTCATCACTGGCAGAAAAAGAAATAATTAACAACAATGAAGTGCTGACCCCAGTCCGAATGCTTCAAGAGTGGGAGGAATAAGGGAGAAGTTTTCGAAAGACTTTCTGCCAAATGTTTGTTTTCGGCTCAGTCTGACCAGCAGGAGGAAGTGGATCACCAAAGACTCAGCCTGGGCCCTCATTCAGGAAACATTGCTACATCCTGTCAGGGCACAGGCTCACCTAGCCTCTCCTTTGCCGTCAAGTGGAAGAGCTTTGTAGTCCTCGATTTACAGCAGGATAAGAAATTCCTAACAGCTGTCCTGAAAGTGGGCTAAACATCCATCTCTATCCGTTGATGAAGGGTGAAGGAAGTTAGGAGGACTGCATGCTAGGCAGATACTCGAAAGGAGGTGGCTTCATTTAACCAAATCTAATTCTAGAAGCAACTCAAGTAAGAGGGTTATGCAAAAGGAATTTTTCTTTGGATTAAGTTAAATTTTTATCAACATATGTGATATATCAATTTAAGCTACAAATAAATTTCTGGCATATATTACGATTGTATGGTTGTCCAGATAATGACCATGTTGTCTACTCATATGGGAGATCATATTCCAGATAGAAGGTGGCAGGCAGGTTAACCCACTGCTTAAACCTTCAGACACTTCCCATTGTCCTCAGAATAATGCTTAGACCCCTTGCAGAGATTTCCGTGTCTGTGCATGAACTTCTCTCCAGACCCCACCCCAGGATTTCTTCTGTTTCTCCATTAAGTTTGACAGATGTTCTGCACAAAAATATAGTCAGGAGAAGGGTATTGGTGATAGCACTAAAAATAATGCTTTGCTACTTTCAATAAATAATTTACACTGTAAGTTTGATGAGCTTTTTCATTAAAAAAAAAAAGACTTCTATATCTTTAGAGCAACTCAGTGCTGCTGGAGAAAGCACAAATCTACAAGATACTTAAATACTCATTCTCATAAACAAATGAAAAATCCCAGCCGGGCTCGGTGGCTCAGCCTGTAATCCCATGCTTTGGGAGGCTGAGGTGAGTGGATTGCCTGAGCCCACGGGTTCGAGACCCTCCTGGGCAACTTGGCGAGACCTCATCTCTACAATAAATTTTTAAAAAATTAGCCGGGTGTGGTGGCGCGTGCCTGTAGTTCCAGCTACTTGGAAGGCTGAGGCGGAAGGATCGCCGGAGCCCAACAGGTCGAGGCTGCGGTGGCCAGGAGTGGACACTGCACTCCAGTCTGGGCAATGGAGTGACACTCCAACTCAAAAAAAAAAAAAAAAAAAAACATGAAAAATCCTGAGTTGTTCTTTTTCATGCCAGATGTAGCAAATGTATGCTACCCAATGATTCTGTTCTACAAGGACATTGGGTGAGCATCCCTGAACCAGAGATTGACTAGATGCTTACCAACCCTACTTCCTCTCTCTGGGCATGTGGAAGACTACATTTCCCAATATCTTCTGCAATTAAGTTGTGCCCGTATAACTGGAGAAATTTAGATGCACAGTGTGCAAATGGCACCATAAAATCCTCTGTGGAAACTTCTCTTCTGCCTCTCTACCTTTTTTTACTGCAACTCTGGAAGATTGAAGAAGCATGCATTCCTAAGTTACCAAAAGTAACTGCCCTACCCTCAAAAGAGAGTGACAATCACAAAGAAAACTTTATCATGTTATAAGATGGGGAGGGAGTTGTTTTTACCGCAGCATAGCCTAGCATGCCCTAATGTATACATCGTCTTCCCTCGCCCCTCCGTACATGACATAGCAATGCTAGACCATGGTGCTGCAGTGGATGCCATGGTGCGCTGCCCAGACCCCTTCTTCATGATGAAGACACTCATTTCCCCAGCTCCCAGGAGTGCTGCCCTCCAAGCACTCATGGCTGAGTCCTTCCTTAGGAATTACCCTCAGCCAAAGGGAACTTCATCTTCTAAGGTTATATCCCCTCGCCAAGAGCACCCCTCATTCTAAAATTGACTATTTAGGGTCTGCAAAAGCCAGGATCCCTTGCCTCTGTTTGAGATCCCTCTGCAGGACCTTCCTAGCCCATTCGCTGCTTTTATGGGGATCTGCTGAGGCCACTGCTGCAACTTTTCCCTCTGTTCAATCATGCTTCCATGGTGTGTTCCCTCGCAAGGGTGACTCCCTCCTTGAGTACTCTCCAACAAGCATTCTGCACAAAAACCTGTCACAGACTCTACTTCCCAGGGAACCCAAACAGTGATAACTCTTAATCCCATAATAGATTAGGTTCTCTTTTATTTGATAATTACCTATGCTGGTCTTTCCGCTTTGAAAAATTTTGCCTTGTCATGCCTGGTGAGCCTATCTGTATTGGTCATTGATACCATTACATAGTCCAATTATTATGTCCTCCATCTCTGGGGCTCCCAGATGTGTCACTCCAGGCAGTTCTCCACTATCTCCATACTTCCTCCATTTTGGCATCTATCCTAGCAGTTGCAGTTTTGGGCATGGCTATTGCCCCGTAAACAGAAGGCTCTTTGTAGGCATAGGGGCTAGCCCAATGCCTTGCAGACTGGCTCTTCAAAGCTGGAGAGAACGGTATGCTGTAGGGTTCACCACAGGTGGAGGGCTTTGGGGAAGCCCACCATGACATCATAACTTCTGTAGATGTCAGTTTGGATTTGTTCTTTCTGTTGAGAGATTTGGAAAGAATGAGAGGTGTTTTGTCTTGTTTTCTATAGTTTTTTCATTTTTAGCAGCATCTGGCCCATTGAGCAAGACTCTACATCTTAATTTCTGGAGAGAAGCCTCTCTTCCTAGTCTTTAAGAAAACCTAAACACATCAAGGTAGAGGGGAAAGAGGTGAGTGCCTTGGAGGAATTCCCAGTACATGGAAGAGAGTAGAAGCCAGGGGTTTCCTCAGTACTGGGGACTTTATTTCCTTCCCTGACAACCTGATGGGGAGGGGGCTGGCTGTGTCTCCTGAGGAGGACTAAAGCCCAGAATGTACACTCTTAGGGATGAGGAAAATACATAGCCATAAAGATTGGTATTTTATGTTTTGTTAGCCCAGTATCTTAGAAGCCCAAAGTCAGACTTTATTTATTTTGAAGACAATCTTAAGGCATTTCTTGCATAAGAGAGTTTGTGGTTGAGAATTCATTCTTAGTACAGTGCTATTCAAATCAAACTAGGGTGAATTTCTCTGAGGGCAAGAATTTTTTTTAACTACCTGACTTTTCTTTTTGTATCCTAGCTAGAGGCTTCAGAGATGAGTAACACTTTCTCAAAGTCTTAACAACCCTCCTCCACTTCCTTTGTTCTCCTAGAAAAACATTTTTATAATATAAAATACTTTCACACATCCAGCATATTATACTGACCTTGGGAACATGCATCTGAACGTATTTCTCCAAGCTTAGTTACAACCTACTTTGTAATTAAAGCTTGATAAAATATATGGGATTTAGGGGTTTTGATGTGTAAATGTTGTTTTTGAATAAAGGAGACAAATAGATTTGCAATGTTTTAACAAGAGTCATTTGTCTTGGGAAGCATCCCTGACATCTGGTATTTTTGCACCTAATTAGTGCCATTGTGCATACACAGGTTACCAGCACTTCAGAAAATAATGATAGCCCTGACTGTTTATGGGATAAGAGTGTTTAGGATGAAGGGGAATAAATTAGCTAGAGATTGGAGACAATTCTGTTACAGAAAACCTAGTCTATTTAATTGAGGAGTTTATCCCTTTAAGCTCTACTGAGGTATCCATAAATCCACCCCACAATGCCATGATAATCAAAGACATCTTGAGGTAAATAAAATTAGACCTCTCAAGATTCCATGAGCAAGATGAGCTTTGGCCTTCCTTGTATGGGCTGGATTTGCCCTTTCTCCCCTCCAGAGTCATTCTTCACCCTTCTGTACTTTGCTCTGTGCTCCATGAAGCTGAGCTGTAAGGACCACATCATAGGTCCCCTTGTCCTCTAAGGAGAAGATATCTGCACAGTAGGAGACACAAGCAAGAAACAGGGAGGCAAGAAGGACTGGGGAACTTCTTTTCTTGGTTCCCTCCTGGGTTGCAGGTTGGTAGTAGTATGCTCCTCTGTAGAAGAAAACACAGCTCCTGTGTAGGGATGGCCCTCCTTCCTCCCTACAGCCACAGCTCTTTCTAATCACTCCATCTCCTTGCCTCAACTCCTCTAAGGGTAGCAATGGTTCCTCAGTGGTAACAGCCCCAGGGGCCTCAGCATCCCTTGCTGATTTTCTCTAACCCCACACACAGTTTTTTAAAATAGCTTCCTCGCTGTCTCCTCAATCACCCATTTTAGTGTGCCAGCATCCTGATGTTGTAACATAGCCTCCCCAGGGGCTGTGCCTACACAAAAGGTAGGGGGCAGTAGAATGATAGGCCTAACCATCTTTCCTAGACAATCTGGCTTTATATCACATCATCACATCATATCACATATTATATTACAATATTATATTTATATTACTTGTATTACCCAACTTCAATCTTATAACAGCATTTGTTTGCCTTTATTTTTCAAGGGCTTATGTGTTCCCAGACTCATTTTCAGACTATTAAATTACAGGTGTTTCTTTGAAAATTACCAGTTGTTCTGGGTTTTAACAATGTCCTAAGTCATTATTCTTTATGCAGATTCAGCCAACTCTGTTACTTGCCGTACTCGTTCATGCTACTAGGTAGTTCTCCTACCTCAAATGCTTTTTCTACTTATCTCCGCATCTTCCTGTTCTTCTCTTTCTCACACAGTTGGCACCTCTTGTATTCATTTATCTATCTAGCAAATTTTGAGTGTCTGCTAAATTTGAAGCGCTTGCTAAATGCTAGATGCCTCAATAAAAGAGACGTAGAAGAGCCTTTCCTAAAAATCCATTCCTTCTCTTCTGTGCTCCAAATCCCTATGCTTGTTTGGCAATGGTCACATTCTACTTTGCACTGTGAGAGTTGCATCCATGCCTGCCTTTGCCACTCGATTGTGTGCTTTCTGAGGACAGAAAATACATCTTGATCTTTGCCATCTCCTCCTTAAGAGCCACATACATATCACGTACAGCAGAATGTACTTAGTTAATTAACCTCCTCTCAGCCAGCAAATGCCCCAGGGATCCAACCTGATGTAGAAAATGCTTTGACAGACTGTAATCTTTGCCAGATATTTCAGAATTGATAACACATGAGCTCTGGCCAAATTGAGCAAAATAGGCTTAAGACAGTAATATAAGCTCCAGAAAGGCCAGTCACAGCTCCTCCTTCCCATCCCCCACAGCCCTGCTCCTACCCAAAGCTTCAAATAACTAGTCAGGACAGCTTTCGTCACTGAAAAATTTACATAACTTCTGATAAAGTCTAGCCCAAACACTCCTCTCATGCTGTGCTGACTCATAAGCCCAAAATATGTCTGACCAGTGAGGCAGAAATAAATGATTCTTACTGGCTTTTAGCTATCAGTCTCCCCAGCTCCGTTTCCCTTAGTCCTAGGGGCAGATTCTAATTTGGCATAGGAAAAAAGTATGCTGTCAATTCCCATCCTGGAATGACTGAAGAAAGAAAATGCATGTGATTATTTTAAAGGTACATGTATTTATTTTGAAGTGGCCTTCACACTCACCATCACCCCCATCACTACCCAATTGTTTTAACCTAATTGCATCTTGGAGTTATGCCACTGACCCATATTTAAAGCAATGACATTAAACACCACTGCAAGAAGAAGATTAAGAATAATATCTTCTTTTCAGAGACTGGCAGGAGAACTTCCTTTCTTCTTTTTTATCAGGAATAGGTGTCAATTGGCAAAATAGCTAATTAGATTTAACTTATGTTAGAAATAATGCAAACGTGTGATCCATCCAATTTTCCTTTCTATGCAGGATTTGAGAAAGGTTGCAGCCAATGTTTGCATCATATTTGCAAGAGTGTAGGTGTCTGAGAGACACAGTTTTGTTTAACTCTCATTTCTTGTTTCATTTCATGTTCATACTCCCCCTGGCCCTTTCTTTTTCTTTTATCTTGTCTTGACATATTTTCTGTATCTTTAAAAGCTTCCTAAATACTTTATGGAAAAGGAAAGGGCATACCAAAAATTTAATAATAACTCTTTTTGAACCCTTATCTTACTACCTCATGGCAGATAAGTCAAATTGTTCAAAGTTAACAGTAATTATCCATAGAGAGGGCTAAGATACAGGCACACATATTTTGCATTCTCATATGTAGAGACCAGATGGAGAAGGGGAGAATCCATCTGCAAACATTCGTCACACTGCCTCAACGCCCACTTCCACCTTCCAAAATGATATTGCCTCTATTTTCTCCTAAGCATGACTGGTGGCCAGAAAGAATTGATGTTCTTGACCTAATCTTTGTAGTACTTAAGGATAGGAACACAGGTGCACACATTAATTTGTATATTAAGGGATATCTGAACAGATTCTCAGGTACTGATGCTGATTTATGCTTTTGCAGCAATTCATAATTGAAAAATGAAATTCATTGGTTCTGTCTTGATGCCTTACCATTTAGAGTTAAATGTGCTGTGTTCTTTTTTTTTAATATCTTAAGAGAATAATTTGAAAAACCTACGTGCTGAAAATTACCTTTGTAATCATCTATTCCAAGTGTAAATATGCATATATACATACATTTTAAAAAAAAACTTGGTTGTAAGATCAACTTATACTTGGTATAAAAGTATCAAATTTCCCTGAAGTGTAAGGAGTAGAATGTAGGTCCTCTCACCCTCACTCATACTTCCCAGAATAAGCATGATTAATGGGAACTTTCATTCATTTGTTTATTCAAAATGTATGTTAAGCATCAAGTATGTGGTAGGCTCTGTGAATTAAAACAGGGAAATGATACATTTTAAAAAATTGATACAGAAAATAACATCAGTTTATGAGAGAGAGGGTGACAAGTGAGGTCATTTTAGATGACATGAGACTGTATGGCAGATTGAGCAACAAATGCAAAATCCTTCAGGAAGGCATACACTGACTATGTTCTAGGAGCAGCAAAGGGGACAATGTATGGCTCTAGGAGGAAGAGGGAGAGTGCCCAAGATGAGATTAGAAATGTCAACAGTAGGTAGATTTTATAGGTCACTGAAGTATTGTAAGGAGACTTGTTTATTTTCTAAGTACAAGCAGAAAAGCTTTGCTGTAGGGAGCCATGATCTAAGAGGATTTTCAAAGATTAATTTTTAAGGAGGCACCATTCAAAGGGCAAAACTACTGTATATAAACGTATGTGACTGTCTTATAGTGTTTATACTTACAGCTGTTTCCTGTTGCATTAAATCCTATGAGAGTATTAGTTACAACAAAAAATAACAAACTTGGATTTGCAGACTCAGCAAGATCTAGCATACATGTCTTGCCAATATCTCAGTTCATAGGCAGGGAATTCAAATGAGGCAAAGGGACAATGGAAAGCTGACACAGGTCCAGACAGACTGACCTGCCTGCACCACTAGAACAGCCTATGCCTGTTTAAGATTCACAAGAAGTTTCAAAGATAGTATAGAGTTCCCATGTTCCCTTTATTCAGCTTCCCTCAATGACAATGTCTTACGTAACCATACTACATGCTACATGTCAAAATCAGGACATTAGCACTAGAACAATGTTAACTTAGGTACAGACCTTATTTGAATTTCACCCATTTTTACATGTTCTCTTTTAAAATTATTTATGTTTGAAAAATATATCATCCCAGGAAATTTTATCCTAGGTGTAGACTAAAGTAAACACCATAATAATAATTTTTAAAAGTCCCATCATCACAGACTCCCTCAAAATATCCCTTCATTATATATTTTGCTGTGTAAAAAGTTTTTGCTTTACAAACACACCAAACCTGGACATGAAGAATACTTCTATTCATGCTTCTGCTTTTACATTCTACTTATTAAAATCTGTAAATCTTCTTAATATGATGTCTCTAAACATTTAAACATCACAAATAAAATATATTTATATATTTTATAAATTTTCTTAAATATTGAATATTTGATTAAAATGTAATTAACTACATTCTCTAAAACATTTCAATGAAATCAAGAGTCTAATTTGTCAACTTTTCAAAATTATTCAATCATCTTGAAAACAGACAGCATTCACAGAGTATCCACATGATTTCAGAATTTATTTTTATATTTTTTACTTAACCTAATACGAAAGTAATTATATTGTGTTTTTCATTGATTTATTCACTCTTTTTTATTTTTTATACTTCCTCAGGGTTAACAATAATCTTTTCAGACTCAATGGAAAATATCATCTCACACAAACTGGCTAAGATTATGGGTTCTGACCTAATTAATCCTTTGTCATGGCATGAAATTTGGTTGTTTTACAGGGTCTTTCCAACCTAGATGAGTCCTAATAGGACCCTTTTTAAAATAAACACACTTCAATGCCCCAGCCTGCAGTGCAAAACTCATTATCTTCTCAAATTTATCCATAATTTGATGATGCAGTTTGTTAGCATTTTTGGAAATATGGGTATGCTTTATTCACATATTATTATTAGAAAGCTTATCCAGGGTTTTGTAATTCAAGAGATAACAAAATCTAACCTGTGGAGTCTCCTTTCTCCTTGGATTTCCCCACTTATCCCTCATTTTGACACACTCTCTGAAATTCTCTTTCCACTTAGTTGTTCTCTTAGTCCTTCCCAATCTTAATAAAATTCCTTCTTTTCCAAGAATATATTTTGTTTACTCACAATTCCTTAAATCCACCCATTTCTGCCAACATAGATAAATAAAAATTCAATACATACTTCGCAGAGGAAACATTCACTCACCTGTATCCACTATCCCATAGACATTAAACAACACATATTATTATATTTATCATTTTTATTTTACAGCTATATTTTAATATATTTTATTAAATGACACTTGCTTTTAGACTTTTAATAATAGAATTGCCACAACCTGATGCATCCATATCCTGGCAATACTCAGGAATTTTCTGATAGCATCCTCATGTTTGGATGAAAACAAGATGTTCTCCTCCCAAGTTGCCTTTTTTTATGCTCCAAGATGTGGAGTTAGCCATTCTTCAAGGATCTCTATTTCCTTTTAATGGCAAGTAACATTAAATACCAAATCTGAGCCTTAGACTGTGCCACATGTGTACTGGGGATGATATGGAACCTGCTTCTAGTGTACTTTAGCAACAAAACTAAAATAGGTATTTATTTCTTTCCATGCATATGGTTTTTCATTGACTGTGTTGCACATCCCTCATTATCGTCTGTGCTAATGACACCCTGGAACCCGGGCAGTAAACACCAGAACAGTTTTGTACAACATCTCTGCAAAGTGATATTGCTAATTAAAATCTAAAAATTACTACATTTTATTTTTTCCAGTAAAAACATTTCTAATTTATTTTTCATCAGCATAGGTACCTAGATTTTTAACCTTTATTCAGATGGATATGGCAACATCTTTGCTTATTATCTGCATTTGTGAATCACTTAAGATCTTCCAATTTGCTATTAGTTAGCACTTGATGTATCTATTTCCAGATGTTGCAGGCATATGTGCAAATTCAGACACTTGCAGGTAGTGTTGTAGTTCTAATATTTGTTGCTTTTTAAAATAGAATTCTACCCTACAAATTGTTCTGCAAATTATTATATCTGATGAGTTGAATTTTCTGCAATTATGAAAATGTTCTATATATGTGGTTATTGGGTTCTTAGAAACATGGATGGTATGAACAAGGAACTGGATTTTTCATTTTATTTTACTTTAATTAATTTAGTTGAAGTTACACGTGGTTAATTGCTCCTGTATTTACAACTCAGTTCTGAAGGGCAATATAGAAGACTACCTTTATGACCTAGGTTAGGAAAAGATTCTTAAACAGGACACAAAAAGCATGAATCATAAGAGAAAATATTGACAATTTGTATTATACTAAAATTAAGAAAATATTTTATATAGAGATACCATTAAAAGAGTAGACAAGAAACATAATGGGAGGAGACAGAGGACATCTACTCCTAATATATAAGGAACTTCTATAACTCAGTAAGAAAAACACAGACCATCCAAATAGGGCAAGGTACAGTAAATTCTCATTTAATGTCTTTGATAGGTTCTTGGAAACTGCTACTTTAAGCAAAACAGTGTATAACAAATCCAACTTTACCATATGTCAATTGATATAAACATGAGTTAAGTTTCTGGTCACAAAAACATCACCAAACTGCTAAATAAAAATCAAAACACTTCCAATATTAAAGACTGAATAAATGAGAGCTTTATATATATCTAAGAAAGATTAATTAAAACAAGATAATTCTTCACACAATTATTCAATTTCAGGGCCTCACATGGCAGAAGCCTCTCCTAACATGCACATGCACATGATCATCTAATATGCACATCTTGGAGATGTGAGAGGAAAGCAGAATATCTGGAGGAAACCCAAACCAACATAGGAAAACTATGCAAACTTTACATTGACAGTGCCCATGATGGAAATCAAGTTTTTCTTATTAAAGTTGTAATGAAATGACCTTATTCAGGGACTTGCTGCACTTGAACAGGCACTTGTCTATAAATCTCATTCAAATGGTTAAAGAACATTTGCAAAGGTGCTGGCTTTCATTAATAATAAGGCAAATGAAAACTTAAGCCACACATATACCAGAATGGATCAAGTTAAGAAGACTGAAGCAATTGGCAGTAGTGGGAAACTGTCAGCGGAGGGGTGGGGTGGGATTGGCAGTTGAAGGAAACTGCCAGGAGAGGGAGGGGCATACCTCATCAATTAGGGTATCTGCATGACCAATTTTATATACCTAACCCTGAAATGTACCCCACATCTTTATAATAAAAATTTTTTAAAAAGAAGACTGATATTATCAAGTGTTGATAATATTGTAGAGCAACTTGAATGCTTATGCATTATGAATAGAAATGTACATTGGTAAACAACTTTGGCAAACAAGTCTGGAATTATATATTAAAGTTAAACATATAAATTCCCTATGAATAAGTATTTCCAATCCTAGGTATAAACTGGACAGAATTGATTATCTATATATATATATATACAGAGACACATACAAAAAAGTTCATAGCATCATTACACATAATAGACAAGACTAGAAAAACCTCAAATGTCAAGACTAGAATAGCAAATCGTGTATCCGAATATACAGTGAAATTTTATTCAATAGCAAACACATTAGCATTGCAATCACATATAATAGCTTGTCTCACAAACATAATATTGAGCAAAACAAATCAGATGTAAGAGAATGATTCCACTTACATAAAGCTCATATATGGGTAAAACTAAATTATAATATTAGGAATTAGAATATTAGTTACCACCTCGGGAAGGGAGAGAGGAACTGCCACAAAGTGGACTTTTGAGATGCTGGTAATATTTTATTCCTTGACCTTGTGATAGCTACGCAAATCTTGCTTTATGATACTTTTCAAAGAGGGACATTTAGATTTTAATAATTGTTTACTGTGTGTTATTCTTCAAGAAAAAAGTATTTTGTAAAAAAGGTATTAAAATTTGAACCCCAGAGAAAAATTTGAGTGACCCATCTCCCAAAGCAAATGCTCTTATTCTTCAAAATGTTTAACATTGGCATAAGTAAATAAATAAAATCTCATTTTTAATTTACATTTTAAGCTATTGATGATTTTACTAGATATTTGTATTTAGCATCTGTGAAATGCTTATTCGTAACCTTTGCCGATATTTCTATGGGGTATTCATCATTTTCACAATGATTTATACAAATGTAATATAGTAAAGATATTATTCTTTAATCTGTCAAGCATGCTAGAAATATTTTCCTGTTTGTCATTTAACTTTATTTATAGTACAATTTTGGCACGCCAAAGTTTTCATATTTATTTTTATTTATCAATTTTACCATACAATTTAGTTTATGGTTTCTGAATTTTTAATTGCATTTTCACCCCAAGATTTTATAAAAAGTATTTTCCTATGTTTTTCTCTACTATTTTAATAGCTCAACTTATTAAAATTAAAATATTTTCTCCATCTGTAATTTATTTTTGTTTATGATGGAATTTATTTTTATGATGGGATACAATATATCTCTGACTTTTTCCTTTTGTCCATCTGAATGCCAATTGTCCAAGCAATATTTGTTGCATGCATGATTCATATTGTCTGCACCAGTTTGATTCCCATGTACATGTATGTGTATTTTTACATATGTAAATGAATATGTGTGTGTGTGTGTGTATTTGTGTACTTGTTAGATTCCCTTAGGCATTTCAATTTTTGTCTATGTTCTGTATTATGTTACATTTATTTACTATCTACTCTTGCATGTATAGCAGATGATTTAATTACTGTGGTTAATTAGCCTCCAGTACTGTTGCTGAAATGTAAAATTTTATAGTAATAGGTAATGTTTAATGTTTGGACTTTGTCATTTTCATGTCTTGCTCTCAGGTGCTCTTCCATGCCTCCCTCTCCACGTGGCATCTCACCCTGCAGATCTTCTGCCATGAACTCTCTCTCCAGAAGAGTAGGCAGATGTTTTAATGTTATCCATGGTATATGGCTTCCAAGCACACAAAGTGTGTGGTTTCAGGTCTTTTTAAAATATAATCCTGGAACTGACACCACAATACTTCTGCTGGGTTCTGTTTGTTAAGCAAGTCACAGACTAGTCAGAGTCAGTATTGAAATTATGATGCAAAGGCATTAGTACCAGGAAGCAGGCATGTCCACTGGGTGTTATCATTGCAGAGTCACTACCAGCCTTGTCTAAATTTTGTCTATATCAGGAATGCTTTAGGTCTTCATTGATATTTGTTATCGACTTCTAGAGCTTATCAAGATAATGAGGACTCTAAAATGCATAGAGGTTTGTTTTATTTTAATAGAATGTTTGCCGTGTAATAGCAAATACAATTTGGAATTTAAATATTTTAAAGGATTTTCTCCTTTAAAACACTATTTATGCAATGAATTCCATTAATAGAATTCCTAGCCTTGAACTCTTCTTCCATACCAGAAATAAATCCTCCATGGCCAAGATGCATTACTCTTTGATACATTGTTAGATACTATTTGTTGGTATTTTATTGAAGACTGTTCCCTTCATAGTCACACAGAAGACTAACTATAGTTTACCTTTACCTTTGTAGTACTTTTCTGACTCCTTAACTTTGCAGATAAGTCATATGAGACCAGAAAGGTGAAATGAGTATCTCAAGTTAGTGGCAGAAATTATACAGTCAGTCCCTAACTTACAATATTTTGACTTAAGATTTTTTGACTTTATGATGGTGCAAAAGCAATACACATTCCACAAAAACTGTGCTTCACATTTTGAATTTTGATCTTTTTCCAGGATAGTATTATGTAGTATAAAACTCTCTTGGACTGTGGCAGTGAACCGCAGGTCCCAGACAGCCACACGACCACTAGGGTCAACAACAGATATTCTACAGTGTATTTAATTCATAACCCCATCGTAAGTCAAGGAGCATCTGTACTAGAAATAATGACTTCTGTGAGCTAGAGTCAACAATAATTTATTGTATGAGGGAAGTACACACACAAAAAAACAGAAGTAAAGTCTTCCCTTGCTAGGTAAGTGTTCTAGGAACCCATTGGCCTTAGTGTACCAGCTAGTGTTGTGAGAGGCTGCGTTCAGCTTCAATGATTTCTTTTCTTTTTTACTTTTTTTGGAGATTCTTTTGATGTGTTTGCCCATTTTATGATGGGTGATTTACATGAACAACGTGTCACAGTGAAATTTTGTTTTCTGTAGGGGAAAAATGCAGTGGAAACAGTTATTATGCTACAGCCAGCTTACAAAGATGCTGCTCTGAGTAAAACACAATGTTTTCTTCTGTTTTAAACAAAGTGAAACACTGATTGATGATCAACCTTGTTCCGGCCGTCCTTCAGCCAGTGGAACTGAAGAAATTGTGGTAAGAATTTGTCAAGTCATCTTGGAAGACTACCGTTAGATTATTGATGAACTTGTGGAGTTGACTGAGGTGTCATGGAGTTCCTTTCAGTGAATTCTATCTGAAAATTTGGGAATGAAAAGAGTTTTAGCAAAATTCGTGCCGAGATTGCTCGTGCCTGAACAAAGAGACAATTACTTGACTATGTGTTACGCTTTGGAGGAGCAGTTGGAGGCTGACCCTGATTTTTTTTTCCAAAGTCATAACCAGAGATGAATCTTGTTGTTATGGTTGTGATCCCAAAAAGAAACAGCAATCCAGCCAATGGAAAACTGCCACTTCCCCATGACCCAAAAAAGCACAAGTAAATTCAGATGTAAAAACAATGATCACTTGTGAAAACAATGATCATTTGTTTCTTTGATGTGTGAGGGAATGTGTACTCGGAATTTGTTCCTCTGGATCCAACTGTCAACCCAAGTTTTTAGCTGGAAGTTTTGACAAGAGTGCATCACAATTTGCAGAAGACACGTCCTGAGTTGTGACAAAGAGGTGACTGGTTCTTCCACCATCACAACACACCTGCCCATACCATACTGGGTGTTCAGCAGCCGTTGACCCAAAACTGCATGACTCCCATGCCCCACCTTCCCTATTGACCCAATCTCAGCCTGAGCAACTTTCTTTCTATTTCCCCTGATGAAAAAAATCCTCAAAAGGAAGTGCTTTACTGATGTGGAAGAGGCGAAACAAAAAAAAGCAGAAGCACTAAAAGGTATCATATTGATGAGCTCAAAAACTGTTTTGAGCAGTGGAGAACATATCTTGTAGAACGTATACTGCATGCAATAAAAAGTACTTTGAAGGTGACTGAAGTTTAAACATGTAAGACTAAATATACAATTTTTTATTAATATTCCCTCCTCATATATTTCAAAAATAGCTGGAAGAGAAGATCTGAAATGTGCCCAACATGGAGAAATAATGTTTGAGTTGATGGATATCTCAACTACCCTAATTGATCATTGCACATTGTATGCATGTGTCAAAATATCACATGTACCCCATAAATATGTACAATTAATAAGAATAAATAAAAAATACATAATGCCTGCAATGAGTCTAGTTCATTGAGTTTCCTACTACATTATGCTGCCAGTTTTTCCAAATATTCTAGTTACTTATTTGTTTGTTTTGGCATTAAAACAAACCAAAATATTTTAGAATTACAGAACTCAAGAAAATGTCCAGAAAAGTCCTATTAATATTTACTAAATTGAAGTTATTCAAAAAATGTTTACATCCAACTTGTCTTTTGCCAGATCCCAATAGCTTCTGTGTATAAGCAAGTATAATTAATTGCAATAATTCCTTTTCCCCTGGTTATTGATCCACAGAGATTCTACCTCGATCCCCTCTAAGCCTCATGTAGTTAGACTGAGTACCTAGATTGGTTTCATCTGAGTTTTCTTGGGATACTTTCTACTTACACTTGGCATATGTCATGTTCTTTTCCCCACCTTCCCACACTCATGTAAGTTGCATGCAAGGCCACTTAAGGATGACACTCCATGTACACATATCAGGAATATTTATGTCTATGCCTGGAATTACTCCAGACCAGCAAGGTTGATGTTCCATAGCCTTTCTGTCACTTTGACAGTGTTGTCTGGGCCCATGTATTATATGACATACTTTTTGAAAACTTGTATGCTCCTTAATTTCCAAAATCAGAGAAAGACTACAGGCTGCGTGTGCCATCTCGTCAAGTTATCTTACCACCCCCTCCTCCTCCTCCTATATCCTATAGTCCTCACACCACTGAACTCCTAAGGACCCACTCCATTATTTTATCAGATATTTGGGGGGCACTACTATGTATGTTTTATTTTTGTGTATATTTTATTCAGAGTTTTAGAAGCAAGGAAAGGAAAAAATTCTGTGGAGCAAAATCTATATAAGTCTAACACAGAGTATAAAATAAAGGTCTTAGCCATCTTCAGATGCTCATTAAAAATACCTACATATGTAAGATAAAGTAGAGAAGTAAGCAGCTATCTAGCAATTTTGCTCCACAGATCAAAGTACATAGTTTGGAAGGTACAGACTAAACCTTATGCTTTTAAAGAAAAAAAGAAATTTTTAAATCAGTCGAGAGATAATGAAGGCATGTGCATTTAGGCTTGTGTGAAAAAAACAAATCTAAACTGTACAAAACACCAGCAATGACAGCAACAAAACATTTTCATACAATCCATGTATTTACTTCAAGCCTTTTGTGTAAAATTTTCATCTAAAGCCAAAGGCAGGGAGAGTGCAATGAAATCAATTATCAATTTGGCTAAAAATTTGAAGCAATTTTGTCTGTGTTTTAAAATATCAAAAATATTTTTGACATCTTAAAATGGCAACAGAGAACTAGGTTTCTTTAAGGTAATATTAAAATTAGAACGATTTAGAAAAGAATTACTTGGCAAAGATGCTATGCAGGCAGTTTCACTTATTAGGTACTTGAACAGATTAGAAAACAATTCTACTTTGAAAACGTGGTACTGGTCCCCAAATAAAATTATAAATCTTTGGGATTGAGTAGTGAGACCCTATGTAGATGAAACAAAACAAATAATACATGTTCAAACTAGCTTTTCAGTATAACTCTATACTTGAGAAGAAAGCCTTGCTTAATGAGTAATTTTAGCACAATTCAGTGACAGTTTGGGGGGAAAAAAGGAAACATTCACACCTTTTCCAATAGACAGAATAAAGCCCATGCCTTTGCACAAGCTGTTCTATCTACCAGGGTGCTCCCACACATCCTCCATCATCATCTCAGCATTTTCTGTGTGGTTCATTCCTAATTTCCTTTTAAAAACGCAGATACATCTTATTTCCCACCCCCACCTCACATGGGTCTTATGGCAAACACAGTATTGCGTTGGAATCATTTGCACCTTCCTAGACAGAGTGTTCATTCAGTTCTTTTAATTTTTGCAACTCTAGTACCTAAACAAGTATTGGCTACAAAGTAGGCATTTGAGGAGTCTTAGTTGAACAAATGGCACATTGATATAGGGTAATACACACATATTACAGTTCCAGACATGATTTAACAAAAGGTTTGTGAAGAACAAGTTTATAAAAATAGATTGCAAGAGCATATGTACAATTAGATTACAGCTATAAAAGAAGAAGCATAATTTTATAGACTCAAAAGTAAAACTATATAAAAGTATATGTTTATGCTAGGTCAATTAGGATAGTTTACATTGTTTCATTATCTTTTCTTTTTTTTTTTTTAGATTAGAAAATATAGTTTCTTTAGAAAGTAAATTGGAGAGAGAGAGAAAGAGGGGATTCACCTCCCTGAGGGGAGGGGGCTAAAGCTTAGGAAAACATGACCTTGCCATGGCTCAAAGAGAGCATGGCCACAGCATAGCTTAGCAAGGGAATGGCCTGTTTCATTATCTTTTCAAATATGTTTTTTGAATCACAGATGTCAACCATGGTATTAATATAACTATAACAAGATGTTAGAATGAGACTCTTTCTATAACTAGTTTCAACTGAAGCACCAATACAATAGATATCATCAGATTACCAAAATGAAGGGGAGATAAACCTGTCTGCCACTCCCAAATGCAGAATTGATAGAAATCCCTTAATTTTTAAATACTTCAGTGAGATCAAAGGTATAAAAGCATCAGAGAGAAGCTTTGAGGTAAAGGTTTAGTGAGGATACATATATATGTTTTCTTAGAAATCTGCTGTCTTGCTGTTTCCTCATCTTCCGCTTTGGGGGAAGATCTAGGGCCATTGGAGGGCAGAAATGAGCTGCCTGCCTAAAGCCTGAAAGGTAGTGGGTAGCTTCCAAGGTGTCCACTCAGAAAGTGTTAACATTCTGCTTCCTGACACTGAGACACGGAGGACTAGGGCCTCACAACCGAGAAAAGTAAGGCCAATGATGGGCTATAGTCTGAGCCTACTCCAGAAATGTTGAGGAAGAGAGAAGACCTAAAAAAAAAATCTTTGTCTCTGGGAGACTAGATTAGGCTTGTCTCTCAGAGTTTGCAGGGGCAACAGATAGATGAGTTTTCCCATGGTAAGAAGGAAGGAGGCGGTGGCATTAAGCTGGAGGGGACTGTCTAGAGTCATGTCCAATAGGGCAAGACGATTAAGGAGGATAAGAGTAAGAAGACCTCCACAGGAGAAGATGGTGGAGAACAAACAATACCAGCTGACCAAGAGCTAAGAATGGAGTCTCACTTGGTCACTCAGATTAAGTTCCTTGGGTCAGAAAACATCAAAGGAAAGCGTTCCAGCAGGAAGCCTTCAAGGGGTCCTTCTCGGAACTTTGTGGAAGAAACAGTTCGCTTTACTGACTGTGAGGGTTTGCAATGCACAAAGCCTTCCTTATTCTTACTTCTCTCCCACTTGCCTTCTCCATTGGGACTTTGCTTGAGAGAAGTACACCGAGTGATAGGGAAAATCAGCAGAACCTTGCTCTCTGTTTAGGTCCAAATTGGCAGAGGGAAGAAGGTGTTATCCTAAGTTAATTTTATCATTTTGCTGAACTCAAGGTGTTGGATTTCACAAATTCTGAATTGAGAGTGTTCATTTCTTAAAGCAAATGTTGCATTATTTCCTGAATGAGGGGAAAGTCATGAGCCTGCAGGGAAAAAAAAAGATTTTCACAGGCAAAAGATTACCACCACTGAATAAAGTTAACGATAAAAATAAAACGTATTTTGATTCCAATCCACACATTGAGGTTGTGTCAGCGACACAAGGACAATCTGTCATTTTCCTTTCTTAGTGCCCCAGTAAGTCATATAAGAATGTTGTCCAGTTGGGAGAGTTTGTTCAGTTTTAATTATTGCTTTAAATTGTATTTAAACTTGCTGAGCGTGGTGGCTCAAGCTTGTAATCCCAGCACTTTGGGTGGCCGAGGTGAGAGGATTGCCTGAGTCCAAGGGTTCCAGACCAGCTTGGGCAACTCAGTGAGACCTCGTCTCTAAGATAAAGCAAAAAATTAGCCAGGAATGGTGGTGCATGCCTTTAGTTCCAGCTACTTGGAAGGCTGAGGGGGAAGAATCACCTGAACCCAGCAGGTAGAGGCTGCAGTGGCCATGAGCGTGCCTCTGCACTCCAGCCTGGGCGACAGAGCGAGACTCCAACTAAAAAAAAAAAAAAAAAAAAAGTTGTATTTAAACCTTCATGAACCACTGGACATCCTGCAATATTTTATTTGCCTTTGGATGAGAAAGCTATATAGGGAAGGAAACTCACAGGTCATTGTGCCTCACCCCCTCATTTTGCAAATAGGGAAATTCATGACAAAGAGAGTTGAAAAGATTTGCCCCTAACACCATTACTGGCTAGTGGCAAAATAATTTCTGACACTCCCTTCACACTTCCTTTTCTGTCAGCTCCAGCACTTCCACAGCCTGCTGGAGCTACACCCCCAGTCTGAAAGGAGCCTGAAAATAGAAAAGAAGTGGGCAGTTTTTCTAACAATGCTAATCAGAAGTTACAGTCTTCTATAAATGAGTGTCAGAGAGGTTCTCACAAAGCAAGCTTCTAGAGAGTGTAGGAAGTTAATTACTTTCCTCAATAATTCATTAGTCATCGTCCTTGTGACCTGAGGCTGTTTGAAATACAACTTGTATTTAGTAGCATGGATTCAGAAGACTTTAGACATTCATATGCCCAAGACAACCTGTTTTGTCTAGTTTATTATCTTTTTCTTTGACAGGTTTAAATGACTTTTAGAATCTATCCCATATTTAGTTCAAAACAACAAAACAGCTAAAATTATGGAGAAAGAATGTTTTGATTAGAATGAATGATTACCTAATGTGTCTTCTTCAAATGAACATGGAAAATGGAGAATAAGATGAAACTGAGTAAGCTTTAAACACCAGGTTGAAAAAACAATTACCTATCTCAAAATAACTCCTGGAGTAGACTACTGCAGCACAATTAGATGCCTTGCTTTAGGATAAAGCATTATGACCACAAAGGATTCTGGGAAAATGCAAATCTATTACCTGAAAGTATGACATCACCATTTCCCAGTGTCTTTTAAGGAGATGACATGGAGAAGAGCAACATCACCCAAGACAGAGACCTTCAACTAGGGATGGGTTGGGTAGGGGGAATAAATATTCTGGGCAGAGAAAATTGCCTAAGAAGGACAGACCAATAAAGTACCCAGAGATGCAGAAGGGAAGGAAGGAAGGCAGAAAGTTGAGGGTGAGAAACAGAGTGTCAACCATTTGACATTTCTTCAGGCCCATGAGTGCCTTTCCTTCTATGAGCTCCCTCTAAGACCTCACTGAATTTTAACAAAAGTTCATATGTAAAATTTGCATATATTGTCTTACATGTAATTTTCAATGAGTCAACAAACATTTACTGAGTGTGTGCTACATACCAGGCACAGTGCTAGGTGTTCGTGACATAATAGACACAAGATTCCTGCCTGTAAGGAATTTAAAGCATAAGGAGGGACATGGACAAATAAGCAGGCATTGTTGTTACCTGGGACTGTACTTCTCGATAGTTTTGTATTTTATAATTGTCCATCTACCTGCCTACCTGCCTCATAGCCTAATAATAAGGAAGGAACTTCTAACAATAATGGAGAGATCATTTTCTCTTTCAAAATTCAAATGGTATAAAATTGGTTTTATATACATTACTCTGCAATAGTGGTTCAGTCTGCCATTTTGAAACAAATTATAGACCAAAAAAGAAACTAAGCACGGTATTTGTCTCACAAAACTCTAAACTACAAATTATAGGGAAATGTGTTAACAAGTGAGATCCACATTCAGGAGGCCAATGGAGCGATGGGGTAGCAGAAGCCTCAGTGGGGGCATAAGCTACGCAACCTCTGCAGAAATACTGACCGGGTGGGCCATGTGGGGCCTCTCTGAAACTGGTACCCTGGACTCTCTGCGGAAAGTAGTGAAGGAAAACATGAAGGCGATGGGCAGCTCCGGGAAAAGCTGCTGCTGCCACGAATTCTGCCACCTCAGAGGTCTGGCCAAGGTACTATGGAAGCTCATGTTTGAACTGCTAACTATACCCAGGAAGCTGAGAAAATGAGGCAGAAATGGGTGCCCCTGAGAAGTGTCATGTTTCTGAGTCATTTTAAAATGGCCTTCCAGAAATAAGGTCCAAAGATCACTGCCCAACTTAGGAATCGTTTTAAAGGTTGAGCTTGGGTGTGGAAAATAGTTGTCTATGTTAATTTCTAGTGGGACCCAAATAATTTACACCTGAGGGTGGCCAAAGAAAATCCCTGAAGTGATTAAAAAATGTTCCTCACTGGAAATGGAATGCAGTAAGAGAAGACAGAAGAAGGAATTTGGGTACCCACAGGAGACAGGAAGGAATGCAGTCTGAGGGACTGTCCCTTATATTACTACAGAATGGGTAGAGGCCAGAAGACAGATCTTGCATTATGAATCAAAGAGTCACAAGGCATCAATGGTGTAACCAGAAATGAATCCCTTCTAACAGCATGTTCACTGTGGTTTAGGGCCTTTTCAATCTACAGTTTCTGGCCTTGATCCTCTTGACCTTACTTTAGCTAAAAGTTAGTTTCCTTACCAGCAAGAGAGCATGCACAATGTATGTGGCCACTGTGGGAGGTAAAAGCCAGTCAGTAGCTATAGTCCCAGAGCATGAAAGACAGAAAGCCACAGGGCATTTCTAGGTAATAAGCAATTGGCAGCAGGTATTCAATCAACAAATATGAATCTGTGCCTATTGTATATCATGTTGAAAGTATGATAAACCATAGTCATTCCCTTAAGGAGCTTACATTCTATGGGGAGCTTATTTGCTGCCTTAGTTTTGCTCTGGTTGCCATAACAAAATACCATAGACTGGGTGGTTTAAACAACAGACATTTATTTCTCACAGTTCTGGAGGCTGAGATCAGAGTACCTGACAGGGCTCTGGTAAAGGCCTATTTTCTTCTTGCAGTTGGCTAACCTCTTTTTGTGTGCTCCCATGGCATTTTCTCGGTGTGTGTACATGGAGAGAGGGAGAACTCTGGCATCTCTTCCTTTGAGCCCATCACAAGAGCTCCATTCTCATGACTTCCTCTAAACCTAATCTTCCAAAGGCTCTACTTCCAGATGCCACACATCAGTGGTTAAGGTTTCAAAATATAAATTTTAGGTGGACACAATTCCACATTGAATTTAAGAAGTTTCAGCAACTATAACTGCAGAGACAGTATTTTTTGTTTTTAAAAAACACAGGCCCAGGTAAACGATGAGTGAAACACGCAAGAGTATGGGATACATGGAAGACAATATGAACCTGATTCATAGAAAAGAGAAAGTCACATATACCTTACTATGAAAAAAAAATTCTTTCTGGAATTCCCAGAAAACATTAATCAAAAGTGATCACAAACTAAATTTCATATGGCTTTTACTTGACAACTAATCCTTAGGGCTATCCATACAGTCTCAATGTTCTCATCATTATTTCTACCAAGAAGGTAAGGTGTCAGTAGGCCTCTAGCTCATCTGCCATCATAGCATTATAACAAAGAGTTCCCATGGTGAGTATGAAGGTTATGACATTGCTGGCGCTTTCATATCCCACTGCTTCAGTCAACTATAGATCTAACTCTGTAAACCATACCTTTCTATAAATCAGAGTTTAGATATTAGAAAAATCTCATACAAATCAACATGTAGTTGAAATAAATGTTCATCGGAATGGATAATACAAGCAATGACGACTTGTAGAAAGAGAGGAGTAAAGGTCCCAGGATGAACCCTGGATTATTTTTAAATGTAGAAATATGATATTTTAAGGGAGACTTTGTAGAAGATACCAGTGTGGCAGTGAGGTAGGAGGAAACCTGGAGAGTATGGAGTTCCAAAACAAGGAAGAAAAGCTTTTTAAGAAAGGAGTGTATGTGTGTTTGTGTGTGTGTGTGTGTGTGTGTGTGTGTGTGTGCACGCACATCTATATAAAATTTGAATGATGGAACAAGTGGGATGGAGATTGAAAGTTGAAACTTTACTTTGGACACATGAAGAGCATGGATAACCTTGAGAAGAGCTGTTTGTTTAGTAAAAAGGTGAGGACACATGCTTAGCTGAAGTGATTACAGAGTGAGGTGGATAAGAGAAGTGGATAAAGTGAGAACAGATAATTCTCCCAAGTAGTTTTATTGGAAAGAGAAGAAGAGAAGTAGGGCAGCATCTTGTGTAGGATATAAGGCTTAGGGATCTTATTTTTAAGATGGGAGATAAGCATTGGATTAGCATGATGCCAAAAATAATACAGTGTTCAGAATGGCAGAGTAAGAATCACTGAATTTCTGCTCCTCTATAAAAGCAATAAGAATGCTGGAGGAAAAAAATCAAAATCAACGTTCTCAGAATACTGGAAATTAACCAAAGGCTGGTAGCAATCTGAAAAAAGTTAATTGAAGAAAAAATAAATAAATCTCAGTAAGAACAAGGTGCTTTGTGATGTTTTAACTTGCCTTATTCTTACTCCTTTCCCTCCACTCCAAGATAGCTATGAAAAACAGAAACCAAGAAACCATTGGAAGGGGAAGAACAATTCAAGAATCCCTCCAAAAAGTTCCATTTCCAAATAATGGGCATTATTTTACCTGTGTGACAGCTACTTTTCCAGGTCTGAGAAGAATGTTCCTGGTAATTTACTGATCACAAAACTTAAAAGGAAAACTTTTAATGAGATTTAAATAGGAAGGTTGAAAATCTTCAACACATTCTTGGGAATCTAAAAGACTACACGCAGGCAGGTCGGTGACTTAGCCTGTAATCCCAGCACTTTGGAAGCAAGTGGATTGCCTGAGCCCGTGGGTTCGAGACCAGCCTGGCAACCTGGCGGATCTCGTTTCTACAATAAATCAAAAAATAGCCGGGCGTGGTAGCGCACGCCTGAGGTTCCGGCTACTTGGAAGGCTGAGGCGGAACAATCACTGGAGCCCAGCAGGTTGATGCTGTAGTGGCCATAAGCATGCTACTGCACTCCAGCCTGGGCAACAGAGTGAGACTCCAACTCAAAACCAACAACAACAAAATAAAGGACTACATGCAGTGTTGTTCACATGCTCAGGAAAAATCTGAGTGGGCCCTAATCTCTCACCTCTGACCGACATTGAAGCTGTGCATAAACACGAAGTAAAGGCTGAAATAGAGTTTTAAACTGTCTGCACAGCACTGGAAGCATGGCCAGAAACAAACATAGAGGCCCTCAACAAAAGCTGGAAGAGTGTTTAGTTCAAAACATTTTAAAAAATCTCTGTCATTCATTTAAGGAAAACTTAAGCATTTTCTGACCACTCTGCTAACCAGGAAGAGACATTACCGGCCAAACACAATCAAAATACAGAGTTTAAGCAATTAATTCAAGAAAGTTACTAAACACCAAATAGCAGCCACAGCAACATAAAATAAAACTCTGGAGAGTTAAATGACAAATTTTCAACAAAGAATTATGAGACACTCAATGAAACATGAAAGTACATGAGAAAAAAGCAGTCAATAAAAACTGTCTCTGAGGAAATCCAGGCTTTAAACTTACTAGGCAAAAATTTTTAATTGGCTATTATAAATATGTCCAGAGAACTAAAGTAAATAATTTCTAAAAACTAAAAGGAAGTGTGCAAACAAGTTACAGGTATCAACAACTAGAAATTTTCAATAAAGAGAAAATTTATTTTGAAAATAGAAATGCTGGAAAGGAAAACACAGTAACAGATATAAAAATTCACTAGTGGGGATCAACAACAGATTTGAGCAAGAAGAAAAATCAGCAAACTTCAAAATAGATCAATTGATACATCCAGTTCTAGAAACAATAGCAAAAGAATGAAGAAAAATAACCAGAGCCTCAGAGACTTGTGAAACACCATCAAGTGTACCAGCATATGCATAATGGAAGTCAAGGATGAAGAGGTGAGAAAAAGTGAGAATATCTGAAGAAATGATGGCTAAGAACTTTCTAGATTTCATGAAAAGCAATAATATATACTTTCTTTTTCATTTTCTTATTTTAAAAATGTGGGGTACAATTCAACATTAGGAATACAAATGTGCATTATACAGGTACCTTTGTTGATGAGGTGTGCCCCTCACTCCCCTGGCAGTTTCCCACTACTGCCAATCCTGCCCTCTCCTCCCCTGGCAGTTTCCCACTACTGCCAATCCCTGTCTTATGGTATTACAGTAAGAGTTCAGTGTCTGCTTATGAGTGAGAACATGTGATACTCAGTTTTTTTTTTGTTTCTGTGATACATCATTCAGTATTATAGATTCAAAGTTCATAATTTTATCCTTCTTTATGGCTGTATACTATTCCATTGTGTATATGTACCACATTTTAAAAATTCAGTTCTCTTTCTATGGGCAACATGGTTGGTTCCATGTTTTTGCAATTGTAAATAATGCTGCAATAAGCATGTGTGTGTAGGTATCTTTTTCATAGAGTGACTTGAGTTCCTCTGGGTATATTCACAGTAGGGGGATTGCAGGATCATATGGGAAGTCGATTTTTAGATCTTTTAGGAATCATCAAACTGTTTTCCACAGAGGTTGT